>JABSTQ010004391.1:0-22348 GCA_013358835.2 Ixodes persulcatus
ATAATATGTCTTCATGCGTATTTTAAAACAGGGAAACAATTTCTTAAGCCGTCAAGCATGACGGCACATCTCGTGGCAGTGCGAGGATGTGCACTTGTTTTGGCAGAGTGCGGATTGCAAAATCTCAGCGCGCACCACATGTCTATAAAGAAAAATGCCACCGGGAATATAACTCTAATAAACAAGAATAAAGAAGTGACTTAGAAACTGCTCGATTCATGGAATAAAATGTCGACCGTAAGGGGAGTTTATCCTTGCTTTCCCAGAATCCAGTGAATTACTTCCTTTAGTCCCGTCTACCGTCGTGGGTGTCGGAAAAAGAAAACTTGTATTATAGCAGTGCCGTGATATAGAATGAGGGTGACAGCTTTCAAAGCTAACAAGTGGCGTTGAGGGCCACAGTTTGGAGCAAGTAGTAAACGTGATGGAAACATTCGGGAGCATTAGCAGAACACTGAACCTTGATTACGAATTACGTTTTGTATGGCATAAATAAACGGAAGCGGTGACGTTGCTATGATGTTATATCTACACCCTGATCGACAAATATTGCCGTGCGCAGGGCCGAACAAGCAACGCTGGGTCCCGAAATTCTAGAAGACTCGCAATAATTTTTACTCGGGGCGTAACTTTTTTTTTTCATTTCGTCCTAGTTTCTTGTTCTCGAAAGTGCTGGTTCATTCTAGCCCTGAGCACGCGACGCTTGAAGTTTATTTGACGAATTTTCGAGATCGTCACACACCCTAGATAAGGAGCTGCGCAGGACCTTGTCGAGTCAGTCTCGTTCTTGCTTGCTCTGTTACGCCAAAAATTTGCTGCCCGCTTCTGCTCGACGCTTGTTCTTTATTTTGTTTAGCACGGACAAGTTCGGCGATTAAAACATTTATTTCAGTGTTCGTCCTCTCGTCACCTTCAGGCTTGGCAATATACAACATAAAAAGAGATGCACAACATACAGTATAAAAACACAAAACCAGATGAACATTTAAGTAAACGTGTGCAAAACAATAATATATTTTTATTACACACTGCTTCCTTCAGTTCAATTATCGAGCTATTTTGATTAGATGTTTCGCGTAAAGCGTTCGACACGAAATGTATGAACGATGCACAGCTTCATAGTGATTAACTGGCGGTGTCACACGATGCCATACTTTTCCAGACATCAATCAGATCCGTACCAGAAAGCTTCTCAAAAAACTTCTGTCCATCCTCGCGTTCATCTCATCGTTGAGGTAGCCTTTCCAGTCTCCTACAATACCCTTCCTGATGATGGGCGGAGCTGATTTTTTCAAGGGGTCTTCAAACAATTTATCGAAAGTTCTTTCGCTCCGTCCTTCGTGAACTGCATCCCCATCTCGTAAAGGCGTTTGCAAGAAGTTCTCATTCTGAAGAAGAAGCTGATGGTGTTGCTCGCTCAGAATTCGGCGATCTTAAGTACAATGTCTGTGGGTCATGTTTCATCTCCTCATAGTTGATTAATAACATGTTTGCGTCGTTGCGATGCTCATACCAGTATAAAACGTGATCGAAATAGTCACCGTAATCGGTTTCTCCATTCATGAAAACGTCGAAGAACACTCAAACTTGCCATTCTGGAAATCGTAATGTGAAAAACGACGTGTGTGGTAAAAGTAAGAAACGCAGGTGTCTTTTGGGTTTCTGCACAGGTAGATGTACTTTGCTTCGGTACTTTGGGTACAAGATTAAAAGGTAAATGCGTTTTGAGCAATCTTGACTGAACCTTTCTTTGGCGTCGCCGAAACCGCGCATATCGATGAAAGGGCTACTGCTCTTAAATTCCTGCGGGCTACTTGGCGGCACCCCCTCATGGAAAATGAGATACACTATTTGCTGCGTCCACGTCGTACCAGACTTATGATAAGACACGATGAATTTATTGTCGGGCCCCGGTTTGTAGTTGACCACTTTTCGGAACAGCTTCAAGGTAAAGTGCGAATTCAGACGAAAGCCATCTATGTCCAGGTACAAAGGTCCGTTTGGTATTCTCACTGGAACAGCCATTGAAGACATGGGATGACTAAGATGCCAGATCCTAATGTTGTCTTCAGGACAGGAACTTTAATTTGGACTCTGAAATGATTAGAATATTGCATAAGTGAAGAAACTTTTTTTACTAAGTCTTAACTCCTTAAAGGGACAATGGAGGGAATTTCGGACATATTTTTGGCGATTGAACTTGGTTCCGGGCATGTCTCAGGCCACGTCGCCCGAATTTCAGCCGAAACCGTCGTTTGTGTGCCGCGCAAATCAATTAAACAGTCGCGGTAATAATCGTACCGGGATCGACTGGGGCGACGCCCCGAGAGTTGCGGGAGGAGCCAGGAGAAGCGGACCTCACGTGACCGATGCGGGGCCAAGAAGCGCGACGTCACAAAAGAAGCGTCAGCGATTGATCGAAACGAGAAACGTGCCCTCAGTCACGTTTTGGTTCGCGATTTTTAGGAATACTGTTCTAACTTCCGCTCGAATAACCATGAAAAGTATAAATCGGACCGGAAATGATTACTATACCGTAAATAAAGCAGCATAATTTCTTTTTTCTTTGCTACGCTGGATGTGAAATGGGCAACAAGCAACTATGGGCAGACAAAATAAAATAAAAAAAGAACACGGTTCTCGAAGGATTCTGCAAAATGGTAGATGTAGATGGCTGTTCTAACGGTCGACTGAAGACCAGTATTCGTTCGGGCGACGCTAGTTTTCAGGTGTGGGTTGCTGTTCGTGTTCTTTGACGACGAAAAGAGGACGTCCGTGGAGCAATCGGATCCCGGAACGACCGGATCGCTGTCGCTCTCCCCTCGGCCTCTTCCCCTCGTCCGTCCTTCGGCATGCGGGCCGCTCGTTGCCGGCTGGCTGGGCGGTCTCCGTCGGGGGCCGCCACACACGTACTCCCGTTCCGTCGGTGTTCGGTCACTGAACGGAAGCTCGAACTCGCTCGCTAGAGCGGCATTGCCGTCCATGTTGACAGCTTCGGCGAAACGACCGCGCCAACTGCGCCACCGCGCTGCTATAATCCACCGCGGTAACCAGAGTCTCGATCTCCTAAATACTCCCGATACCGACTATTCACACTTGACGTCACTCCCTACGTCACCTCCGTTTTTGGGGGCCCAGAAACGAGAGTGGAGATTGTTCAGTTTCGGTTTCTTTACTTCTTTCGTAGGCACAGAAATACGCGTCACAAATGTCTACAAAAAATTGGGCAGCATGCTATGTTCCCAAGAAGCATAAAAACACCATTTAAAAAAACTAAATAAAATCGTCTTCACTGTCCCTTTAAGAGCAATAAGTCATTAGATAAATTGGCAAGAAACTCGGTGTGTGCAATGTTGGCGATGTGAGCGGGGAGTTTTTTTACGTGAGCAGATCCGTATCTGTGTGCGTCGGCGTGAAATAAAAGCTAAACAATTACACCTCTTCCTTTTCATGCACCAAATGAGACAAAATGCTTGTCTCATTCATGAATTCGGCCATAAGAAGTCTTCTGCTTCTTATTGCTACACTATAGCATCGAAATTCTTCTACAAAAGAGCACCATAGCAACAATACTGCTGCATATGTACTGGTGTTCCACCAACAAGAGTTTCACCAAATTTATTAAGGCCTCTCCAAACAGGCTACTATAAGAGTCGTCAGGCCAGACGACTCCTGCAAAAATCGTCAAAATTGAACCGTCCGGCAGTCGTCGGTCGAATGACTGTTTGAACACCGGCCAAGCCGAATTCACGACTTGCCTTCTCGCCTTCTCCACTTTTCTTCGTCGGTGCTCGTCAGACTTGACGTCACACGCCACCTGCCAATGGTGTGCCTGATGCCTGTCCAGCTCCCGCGGCTCACGAAGTCGCCGACCTTGCTACCGCCGTCACCTTGGCAGGGAGGCCAAAGAGGTCTGGCTTCGGGTGGATTTGGGAGATTCCTGCGTCGAAGGCCGCGTTTCGGCCGCCCCGGCTCAGCTTTTTTTCGTCAAAATCCACACTCGTAGTTCAACAAAAAAAAAGTGCAGTGCGCAACAGTGGGACTTTTAGTTGTATGTAGAAACACTGAGAACTTAAAGGGGTACTCCGGCGAATGCTTCAAGGTCCCCGATTTGCTTGAAATTTTGCTAAACTCGCCAAACAACATCGCTAAAATAGTATCCCAAATATTAAATTAAAATAATGTTTTTTCACGAAGTTATTGAATTTACAATTTTGGTCCTCACCGTGTTTTTCAAACTGAAAGTCTCTACTGGCAACAACGAAAAAGTGACGTCAGTGGAAGGCAGGGGTTCACTCTTTGAACTGTAGACTTTGTTCCCAATTGATTACATACAGTTTGATGGTGTCAAATGAAGGCTTTGGAAGCTCGCTCCAGCACCCGCGCTCCAGCACGGAACAAATAATTGGCATATTCTATTTTTTAGACTGCTTGCTCGACTGGCAAGCCTGCCCGCCACTGACGTCACGGCACTGAAAAGTGCGGGTACATTTGAATGTTGGTTTTTGCATCATTTTCATTTGCCGATTTCGCAATAACTATTATGAATTTCCCGATACTAAATAGCATACCGGAAAGGGTAAAGGCCGGAGAGTCAGGAAATATACTTAGTTGAGGTAGCTCAAAAAATCACCGGAGTACCCCTTTAAGGATATATCATTTATTTTATTCAATTCCAAACCAACCAGGTTTGTTTGTCTATACGAGGTACGTTAGGAACAAGAGCCGCGGGAATCCGATCCCATCCACAGAACTGCTGGAAGATGACACGACCTTGGACACGACGCGCGCTCGCCTGGCTTGCCCTCTCACACTCGAGTCTTCCCTTTCCCGTTTTCGGGACTTCCAAAGCGGCGGAGGCCTTGAGCGATTAATGTCACATTCGTCTGGGGCGCGCACGGCACCGAGAAAATGCCGCCCCCAAGGCCACGCCACTGTGTAGGTGCGCCACATGACGCACTACCAGGCGAACGCGAAGCATCCCGCCGTGCGACGCGCTCGGTGCGGTCACTGCAAGGGCAAAACATGAACGGGTGGACGGTAAAAAATATCCGCAAGAGTGGGGCGGCGGCTCGCGCCATCTAGCGAGGAATGAAAGTAACAAATTGTCAAGTGGATGGTTCAAGTATGTACTTGTGACACCGAAAATTCGCCCGCCAACGTAAAAACAAAAACACATGGACCTTGAAACAGAGCGTTTACACGCGACACATATACGATTTTATTATCAGACTGGTGACAAGCTATTGGTACACGTCCGTTGTGAAAATCAACCAAGGCGAGGGCAGCAGGGGTTAAAAGAAAAACAAGAAATTTCATTAGGCGATAAAAAGCCGCGCACGGCGATAACACGACAAAACCATCAGAACGAAATGCGAACACGCGTTACAGCACACTCACGAACCTTCGGGCAGCGGGGCCGCGAAAAAAACAAGACAGCACTCAATTGCCGACACAACGCGAAACAACTCACCGCTCGCGAAACAACTCACCGCTCGCGACACAAACTGCAGCCTGGAAACAAGTTCGCCGGTGCAAAGAACACGAAAGTTCCGAAAAGGAAAGTCCCCACTGCGGACCCAAAGTCCGGAAACAGTCCAGGGAAACGTTCAAACGAAGTCCGAAGACTCACCGACGTCTTGAATCCGACGAACGACGAAAGTTTCACGTGCCCGGCGGCCGACGCAACGCAACACCGCACGCACACACACACACTTCCCGAAAAGAGAAAAACCGACGCCCGTCGTCACTGATGGAATCGTAGCCAGAACAGAGGGCTTGAGGGAAAGAAGATAGCAGCGCCGACATCACGCTCTCTCGAGCTGCCGGCCGCCATGTTTCGCGAGACGAGGCAGGAAGGCAAGGAAGACCGACGACGAGGCGAGAGAGAGAGGAGGTGCCGAAGGAAGCGGAGAGGGTTAACTCAAAGTCGCAGTGCGAGGACCTGCATGGTCTCCTTCCGACGGTGCAGCTTGTGCAGCAACGCACCGGTGCCACGCGCCGCATGAAGTCCCAGGCGAACGTAGTGCAGCCGCACCGACACGACCAGGTGAACGTGACGCGTCCGTCGGTGCAGCGCGGTGCGGTGCGGTGCGCCCCAGACGAATGTGACATGACCGACAGCCAACAGAGCGTGTGAGTGGCTCTCCGGACTCACGAGATGAGCATAGCAAGGCCACCGTGGAGAAAGCGAGGTGGAGATTTGACCTGGGGAAGTTTCCCCCCGGTAGAGTTGACACGGGGAAATTTCCCCCCGAGGGCCAAAAGCGGAGCGCCGCACGATTTGCCGGAGTTGCGAGTTTTGTAGTATCCTGTTTGGACAGGACTTTAGTGCTCAAACAGACCTTTAGTGCTCAATTTCGACCAGACAGGGCTTTAGTGCTCAACTTAGACCAGACAGTCCCAGACAGGCCTTTAGTGCTCAATTTCGCCCCATTTTGTCGACCCGAAAAAATGGGCCGAAATCGCTGCTGTCGCCACGCTGATTCTCGAAGAAATGCGTTAGAATTTTTCTCCTCGCGAATATAAATAAGAAAGCAATGTGAATGCAGCCTCTCAGCACTTTTGCGCCGGGGGAATATTCACGAAATCCCTCTTTTCCCTGGTGCTAGAGGATTAGGTCTTTTAGCGTGCGCATGAGGAACGTGCGCGCGATGCGCGCAAAACGACAGAGCCATTTCGTTGTTGCGCATACATGATGTGCATACAGGGGCGACGCACCGTGCGCGTACGGCCCGGTGACTTGGTAAGACGACTGCGCGTCAAGAACGGCGTGGCAGACCGAATAACGGAACCGAAGCTCCTCTGCGTCCACAGGCCTCCAAAGCCGGCGGTAAGAGCTTCCGATGGCGTCGAAAGCGCGCAACCTCACGTCGGCCGCGTGACGTAGCACCTAGCAACCGAGGTGCAGTGAGGGACAGCGGGGCCAAATACCGTTGAGACCAATACAGGAAACTCAACCAAAAACGCATAGGATTGGCGGGAGGCACAGAAGTGGTGCCATCTCTTGGCATGGAGTGGTCAACTCGGTGCCGAAAATTAAATTGATATCAGTCGTGTGCTCCACTGTTTTTCCCCCTTACACTATCGTCAAAAAAATACATAGCTACCGATTAAAATTGAGAAACACTTGGTTATGTCTCTTTTGTATTAAATGATGTGTTCCAGAAAGTTCATATGCAAATCTGTAAACTTTGTTTTCATATTGGCCCTGTGTAGCTAAACGCCTATTTTAGGCTATTACTCATTATGTTTAGTTATTTGCCTTTTTATATGTTAGGGCAACTTCAAGTCGTTATTATAAGCTACAACTGAACTATATTGGGATGTTCATGTTCTTAATGGGAGATTGGCTTCAAATGGCTTATATTGGTTTTTGGGAACTATTCTTGACCAGATCCGTTTCATTTGGATATCAATAACTATTACCGACTATTATTCACACTTCTGAGGCATTGGTGTTTCAGGGCCGCGATTAACTTCAAGTGGATATATTGGCTATTGGAATATGTTCTTAATCAGATTGGCTTGAAATGGCTATACATGAATCTTAGTCGGTATTATTGAAATCTTATCCAATTGGCATGTTCGTATGTTTGACTGACTTCATTTGGCTTTTATTGGCTATAGGCACAAGTTATTGACCTAGTTGGCTCAAACTGCCGAAAAATAGCTATTAGTGGTTATTGGTCGCAATATTCTTCTATTTCTATACTTATGAATGAAGATGGCTTCAAGTGAATATTGTTGGCAATAGCATCTCGTCTTCACAATATCGCCTTAAATTGCTTCAGAATGAAGATTAGTGACAATTAGTGACATGGCATTTATAACGTTTTGAAAATGAATGGATTCAAGTGGCTACTATTGGCTATGCTCAGTTCTTGGCCAAATCTGCTTGAAATGGCTATACACGTCGATCAGTACAGTGACCTAGAAGTTGGGTAGTGGGCTCACCACCCTATCTCCCCCGTGTATTGCGCTGAAGCGGCCGATGTCGAAAACGCCGGAGGCGCAGCAGTAGATTCCTCCTGAAACTTCTCCCGCCCGCTGCCCGCGATTAATAAGAGCGATAAGAGCCGCCTAGCCGACCTGGTCTTGCCAATGCGCGCTGGAAAGTTTCAGGAGGTAACGCTTACAGCGCCACCGCCGCGTCGACATCAAACGCATCAGGCCGAGCCGTCCCGTGAGCGCAATATAACTCTCTAGGCCTCTGTACTCTCAGCGACTATTATTGTCAATTTATGCAATTGCATTGTGTATGCATTTTATTGACTTCAACCGACTATTATTGGCTCTAGGTATCCATTCTTGACTTGGTTGGATTGATTTTTTTTTATTATTGACTATAGGCATCTATTCCTGACCTGGTTGGCTTTATCTGGCTACAAATGGCTAAAAGTGATTAGCATTGATAATTATTAGTTATTTCGGTGTCTGCAAACATGAATGGCTTCATTTTCCTCTTTTTCGCTTTTGGCATCTATTTTTCAGCGGATTGGCTTCAAATGGATATGAATGGCTATTTGTGAATATAGTTGACAGTTCTATGCTATTTCGGTGTTTAGGATGAAAATGACTTCAAATGGCGATTATTGGCTATAAGCATCTCTTTTTATTCGATTGGCTTGAAATGGCTATCAGCGACTATTATCTACAATTTATGCAATTGGAGCATGTATAGATTTTAACGACTTCAACTGGATATTTTGGGCTATAGGCATTTCTTCTTGACTTGGTTGGCTTTAATTGGCTATTATTGACTATAAGCATCTATTCTTGACCTGGTTGGCTTGAACTGGCTACGAATGGCGATAAGTGACTAGTATTGATAATTATTAACTATTTCGTTGTCTACAAACGTGAATGGCTTCATTTGGCTCTTTTTGGCTATTGGCATCTATTTTTCACCAGATTGGCTTCAGATGGATATATGAATGGCTATTCGTGAATGTAGTTGACAATTCTGTGCTATTTTGGTGTTTATGAATGAAAATAACTTCAAATGGCTAATATTGGATAAAAGCATCTATTTTTATTAGATTGGCTTGAAATGGCTATACATTGCTATCAGTAACAATTATTTACAATTTACGCAATTGGAGTGTGTATAGATTTGAATGACTTCAACTGGATAATATTGGCTATAGGCATTTATTCTTGACTTGGTTGGCTTGGATTGGCTATTATTGGCTACAATCATCTCTTCCTGAACTGGGTGGCCTGATTGGCTTCAAATGACTATAAGTGACTAGTATTTATACTTTGCAGCTATTTCTTTGTCTACAAGCTGAAATGGCTTAATGTGGCTATTTTTAGCTATTATCATCTATTTTTTACCAGAATGGCTTCAAATGGCGATGACCGGCTAATTGTGAATATAGTTGACAATTCCGTGCTATTTCGATGTTTTTTTGGATGAAAATGACTTCAAATGGCTAATATGGGATATAACCATCCATTTTTATTAGATTGGCTTGAAATGGCTATACATGGCTATCAGTAACTATTATTTATAATTTATGCAATTGGAGCATGTATGGATTTGAATGACTTCAACTGGGTATTTTGACTATAGCACTTATCCTTGACAAGATTCGCTTGGATTGGCTATTATTGGCTATAAGCATCTGTTCCTGATCTGGTTGGCTTCAATTGGCTACAAATGGCTATAAGTGACTAGTACTTATAATTAGCAGCTATTTCTTTGTCTACAAACTGGAATGGCTTCATGCGGCTATTTTTGGTGATTATCATCCATTTTTACTAGATTGGCTTCGAATGGCTATGAATGGATATGCGTGAATGTCCATTGAATGGCTATGAATGGCTATTCGTGAATATCCACAATTATACTTGCTAATAGCCATTGCTAGCCACTTGAAGCTAATCTGGTCAAAAATAAATGATGATAGCCAACAATAGCTACTAAAAGCCAGTCCGGTTATAGTAAACACTAAAATTGCTCATAACTATCAAGACTAGTCACTAATAGCCATTTGTAGCAATTTCAAGCCAATCTAATAAAGAATAAATGTTTATTGTCAATAATAGCCACTTGTAGCCAGTTTCGTCTATAAATAGTGAAATAGCTCAGAATTGTCCATAATACTCGCCAATAGCCATTGCGAGCCATTTGAATGTAATCTGGACAGAAATAGATGCTAATAGCCAATGATAGCCACTAAATCCATTCCAGTAAGTGAACACAAAAATGCTCATAATTATCAACACTAGTCACTACTAGCTTTTGTAGCAATTTTAAGCCAATCTAGTAAAGAATAAATGCTTATAGCCAGTTATAGTCACATGTAGGCAGTTCATCCATAAACACTGAAATAGCACAGAATTGTCAATTATACTCGCTAATAGCCATTGCTAGCCAGTTGAAGCAAATCTGGTCACAAATAGATGCTAGTAGCCAACAATAGCCACTAAAAGCAATTCCAGTTAGTAAACACAAAAATCGCTCATAACTATCAACACCATTCATGAATGGCCATTTGTTGCCATTTCAAGCCAATCTAATAAAAAATAAATGCGTATAGCCAATATTAGCCACTTGTAGCCTGTTTTATCCATAAACACTAAAATTGCACAGAATTGTTTGCACACAATAAGAGCCATTGCTAGCCATTTGAAGCCAATCTGGTCTGAAATAGATGATACTAGCCAACAATAGCCACTTAAAGCCATTCCGGTTGGTAAACACAAACATCGCTCATAACTATCAACACTAGTTACTAATAGCCATTTGTAGCCATATCAAGCCATTGCAATGGAAAAAATTCTTATAGCCATTATCAGCCACTTGTGGGCATTTTCATCCATAAGCACTGAAATAGCACGAAATTGTCAATTATACTCACTAATAGCCATTGCTAGCCATTTGAAGCCAATCTGGTCAGAAATAGATGCTAATAACCAACAACAGTCACTTAGTCATTCTAGTTAGTAAGCACAAAAATCGCCCATAACTATCCACACTAGTCAATAATAACCATTTGTAACCATTTCAATCAAAGTTTTTTTTTAAAATTTGATTCACAAGCCAAAAATAGCCGCTTGAAGCCATACTCATTTTTAAACACCGAAATAGCAGAGAATTCTTTAATGATCTCATCAATATCCATCAGCAACCATTTCAATCCAATCTGGTCAAAAATAAATACAAATAGCCAACATTATCCACTTGAAGCCATTTCATTTCGTAAATATAAAAATAGCTCAAGCAATAGTTAGCAACTAATAGCCGTTTGTAGCCATTTGAAGCCGATTTAATCAAAAATAGGGGCTTATAGCCAATAATAGCCACTTAAAGCCGTTCGCATTCATAAACACTGAAACAGCAGATACTAATTGCTATTATACTGACGAATAGCCATCAGCCGCCATTGAGGCAGTCTGGTCAGAAATATAATATAATAGCCAACAATAACCACCTGAAGTCATTCCAGTTTATAAACAGGAAGAGCTCAGCTTTCATTACTCATTATTATTTGTAGCCATATTTAGCAAAATATATATAAAAGTGGAGGCTGATGGTCAATAATAGCCAGTTGAAGCCATATGCATATACCAATGCCGAAATGGATAATTGTCAATTATCTCATCAATAGCCACTGGCAGCCATTTAAGGTCAATCTGGTCAAAGAAGATGCTAATAGCCAACAGAAGCTACTTGAAACCGTTCATAAGTGTAAACAAACAAAAATCACATAATTATCAATCTTAATCAGTTCTACTTATTTGAGTCATTTCAAGTCGATCTCATAAAGAATTGAGGCCTATTGCCAATAAACCATTTGCTAAATTACCCAAGCATCAAGGAGAATGCAGGGATTGGTGTTCCACGTGCCACACACGCACGCCTTCCCCTCATAAAAGATTCGAAGTAATTATCCAAAGTAAAGCGTTGACGAACGCGCGTGCAAGATACAATTTGTTTTAGGTTTTTGCTTTAGCAAATTTGCTACTGCTGAGGCCAGCACGTGCGGCGCGTGGAACACCAATCCCTGCATTCTCCTTGATGCTTGGGTAATATAGCAGAACGTTTATTATGGTCACTTAGTGCCAAGGACATGTAATAAGACATGTTTCGGTAGGAATAAAACAAAAATCAACAAACTCAGAAAAGGTTATTAATTATTTAGATTGTACAAAATCGCTATACAAATGCCGACTGGTCTATACAGCACACTGTATTATGACATCAAAATACCAAGAGGTCCAATATCACGAGCTCATGCTCCCTATGCTCCATCAAAGAAAAGGAAACATTTCGTAGGCTAACAAAATTTCTATTGAGCCAGACCCACTGGATTCATTTCCAGGGAAAGTGGCGAGCAGTCCACTCCTTACCGCCAGGATCGCGTTCTACTTCCGTCTCCCATTTTACCCCGGAATTTCCTGTATTTGTCTCTACGGTATTTGGCGGGGCAGTGGCATACTTGGGCCGCCGGCGGGGCGCCGCGAGGTGGCGTGTACGAGTGGCACAAGGTGGCTGAATATTTTGTAATGAGCCACCTGCAGGCTGTCGCCGCGAAGCGGCGTGAACGGGGGAACGGGGTTGGTTGACACGCACCCCAGTGCTAAACCCGCGCACCCAAAGTGCGCGGAGCCGAAATCGGCGAATCGGGATGCCCCCGTCGATCTCCGGTTGCTACGTGGGGCTGTAGCTCCCTCCCGCGGCGACGTTGCAAACTTTTAATGTACCAGCGTACTAATGCTACGGCATTAAAAAAAAAAAAAACGCGTGCCTTTACATGACAAAATTTATACGCTTGCTCATTTGTCGGCCCTCTCTGTCGGATTTCTCTCTGCTCTTATAATCTTCAACTCCTAAACTCTGTATTTTCCTCGTCTCTGCACCACATCTTCTGTTAAGGCTGCGGTCCTACGGCGGCAAAAGTAATGCCGGTGCTGGCTGTACTTCGACTCATGTTCGCGGTACAAATGTTGTGTCTGTGCGGGAGTAACGCAATTCGTTCTTATTGCAAAGGAAAAGCCCATTCACCTTCTATAGGTTAGGACAAAATGTGATATTTTCGTAAAAGTACCTCGTAATTATAATTAAAAAAAACTGAGGCTCTGATATTTTCGAAGACATGAGTCTACGAGGTCTAGGTTTATAGATTTCTTATATGACCAATTTGCGTTCTAGTTTTATTGATGAATAGATAAAGGACATATGCAGTCTCCTATTTACGTCTTTCCTCAAATTGGTGCACAAATATATTTATATGTTTTTTTTTGGGAAGTGTCCTTCTTTTATGAATTGAAAATGTAAAGGCTCAGTATAGCCTTGTAACTTAGCAACGAACTTTGAAGGCTTATTTCTGATGAGCCTAGCAACTCAGCATAAAAATATGAGAAGAGCAAATGCAGGCGTTTAGTCGTAAACTCTGCCTTAATATGCTTAATTTCAAAACTTCATCCTAGGAGTTCTAAGCTTTTTTCGGATAGCATTCTAGCAGCTGGTGTGATATGTTCTACTTGTGTTGTAGCGGGACTGGATTGGTCGTCTTTAAGGCTAATTTCTTCGTATTTGTGTTCAAAGTCGCCTAAAATAATTTCACAGTGAAGCAATATTTTGAAGCTTGAGTATGTTCGCAAAAAAACGCCGTTCAGAGAAAACTATAGTTATTTTTAAAGTGAATTTGTCATAAGTATTTTTTTCAGTCTATTTTAGATTACTTCCAACGATTATAATTTATCAATAGCTAAATAAATATTTTAAGTATCGAAAATCATTTCAGCTGTAGCGGACGACGCACACTTGCGCCATATCTTGCTTGAATAGATAAGCAGTTCGAAGTGAAGCTCTCGAAGACGATACGGAAGGCGCCCCTAATCCTCGTTAAAGTGTTGCCAGCTCCGGGCGTTTGAATACCGATGTGTTGCTGCATCGTCGTTAGAGCCGCCTAATGCTACCTACCGTGGATGGGGGAGGACTCGGCAAATTATTATTTCCACACTTTTATTTTATTGTTGAGTTACTACGGGTTATCCCGAGTTTCGTTCCAAGTAAGCTTGATGAGTATTTGTAACATGCGTACTAGTGAAAAAGGCGACCTCTTGGCGATCTCCTCATCTCTCGAAAACCACACATAAAAATAATTGGGATTCATCCTCCAAGAAAACGACAAAGCAGCACGCATGGACCGATGGACCAAACAAATTAGCCAAATCACGCATATGATAAGCCGAATCACAAGAAAGAAATGAGGTGTGAAGGAGCACGATATCAAAACGATAATTGAAGCCCTCATTATGTCATGCGCAATGTAGGCAGTTCCCTACATCACCCTTACAAAAACACAGAAAGAAAAACTCAACATTCAACTACGCATAACAACAAGATTAGCACTAGGTGTTTCCCGGTTTACCCCAATTATGAAGATAAACCAAGCGGGTATATTAAACCAATTAGACGACAGGTTGGACCTACATCAGCTCGACCACCAACGAACTCTACAAATCTCCAATCAAGGAAGGAAGATCCTGGAATCCGTCAACTATACAACACATAAACTGCCCTTAATATGTGAACTCCCTCCCCATGAGACCCCATACTCAACATCGCAGTGCAACCGATTCCCAAGAGTGTAAGCCGAGAAGTGAATCGAGATAGACCGACAATAAGAGCACGGCACACAGAATCATACATATTACCGCTACAGAAAACAATATCGGTATACTTTACCGATGACAGCTTCGACACACTCACTAGAAAAGGACAAGCAGCAGTGACAGGACCAGACGTAAAGCTGGTAACCAAATGCCACAATGCCCCTTCTGCGACCGACCTCGAGACCCAGTCCATAAGAAATGCAATCATCCACACTAAAAACACCAGCCATATTCTCATCATCATGGACAGCCAAGGTGCCTCCGAAGATTCACTAAAATACGTCACCGGAGCACATACAAACAATACTCCAGGAACACTTGAGTTATAACCCCACACTCCAGGTTACCATCAGACGGCATCGACGGAAATAAAGAGGCAAACGATCTCGCCCGAGGAAATAGTCAACCGGGCCCTTCAATTCCTTGGCTGTCCACCTACGCCGCCTACGAACATAAAAAACAACTCCATTTGTAAAGAACCGATCTGCTCCAACCTCTCTGAGATAGAAGCACCACTTTAACTAGCACCTCCAAAGTCCTCACAAGACAACAAACATCCAAGCAGCACAGATTTGGTCATTCATTGGCCAATGAATCGCAATTGTCCTTTGGCCAGTGGCCACACAGTGGCCAGCCATTGGCCGATGACTGGCCTTTCTCGGGCCATTGGCCAATGGCCATTGCCATCAGCCATCGGTCAAACATTGGCAAATGAATGGCCAATTTTGGGCCATTGGCCAAAAGACCATCGCCAGCCATTGGCCAATGCTTGGCCAAAATCCGTGCTGCTTGGGCAGTCACCATCAGGAGGGCACAGACAGGAGCACTCCTCACAGAGCACTACAAACATTACATAAATGGTTTACCCGAACCGCTTGGGAGGAGTGGTCCGCCCCCGGATGGGCAAGCAGTACACCGTATGGACCGCACTGGCGGAACTCTAAAGCGAAGTCCTCGAGGAACGGGACTGAGTGTCCATGCCTTGGACGAAAGGATTTAAGGAATAAAGTTTAATCTCTCTCTTTATAAAAAGAGAGATAAAGTATTAAAAAAAATGCAGACAGCATCGTTTGTTGTGCGGAACTGCTCCGATGATGTGGCGTCCAAAAAAGAACAACATAAGTAGAAAGAGCAGAAAAATAAATTAGAAAAGTGAAAGCACAAAGAAAAGAAGGAGGATAGCTGCGGGTGCAATATAGCACGGACGCATGTACACACAAGTGAAAACACAGAGATGGAGATAGGTGAGATATGTTGCTCCTAAGCTCCAGTAAATCGTAAGGCGTCTTTTATAAGCTACAACCGAACTTTACGGCATCGATTGTAGTAGTCCAAGCGCCAGTCTAATATAGAGAATTCGCTGAACCTGTTCACACCATGACACTTTCGCTATGTGTTCATGGAATTTAAGAATGAAAGCGACACAGTGCTTTGTAATTGGAGGCGAAGTGTGTATGTTTTATTATATCTTTTCTTTTTGTTTGCAGATAAGGAGCAGTTTTGCAATTACGTTTTTTTTTTTGTACTTCTTTATCGATTGTGGCGTCACCAACAGACCTAGCAAATTCACAAAGTCAGGGTAAACTAACTTCTTACCTGTACCTTATTGTGTTCGTGATATGGTGGTGCAAAAAGTGGGACAGCAAGTTAAAATATAATACAAGAAAGTCAATACTTTATTACCAATTAACATATAACATATTGTTTGCATCATCTTTCTAGCGCTCCAATAATTCATTTTTTATCGTACGCGGGGACACTACCCCTACAGATTGCAATAAAATTATCAATAGGCCATTTTTGTTAATATCTGCTTGCCATCTAGCCCTGAAATGAATCGTGGCATGGCTGCCTGCAAGCAGATTATACTGAGCTTTGTCGGCTTTCATCGCAAATTATATAACCCCGTGCAATCGTCAAACCCCCCCTACATCACCCAGGCAGCACAAGATATTGTGCCAACATTGGTCTCAGCATGGTTAAGGTGGCCCCATATGGGCCCAGCTTGACCAGTCTAGAGCCAGCATTCAGTGATGCTGGCGCTAAACTGGCTACATGACGGCAACATTTGCCGTTTTTTGCCAGCGTCCAACCAATATTGCGGCATCCCGGCTACATGACGGCAACATTGGCCGTTTCTGCCAGCTTCCAAAAGATATTGCTGCATCCCGGCTACATGACGGCAACATTGGCCGTTTCTGCCAGCTTCCAAAAGATATTGCTGCATCCCGGCTACATGACGGCAACATTGGCCGTTTCTGCCAGCTTCCAAAAGATATTGCTGCATGCCGGCTACATGACGGCAACATTTGCCGTTTCTGCCAGCTTCTAAACGATATTGCTGAAAATATATGAAGTTCTATCCTTGGTGAATATAAAGGGTATATCGGGCTCTGTTTTGCAACTACCGATTGACGGCACTGCACCAGCCAAATCGAGGCAACATCGCCGGGATGGTTCCATATGTTCTAGGAATATTTAGACACAGAAGCATTTTTGCCTATAAAACTTTAACCATCAGACTTTAAAACCTTAATTGATTGATGTTTCTTTCATCTTAGAGCGCAGCTCTTAGGCGCCCGTTTCCGACTTGAGCGGCGTCGCCGTCGGAGTAACAGTAAAGCGTCGTCGTAACGCTTTTTCGTGACGCGCCACGAAAAAGCGTTTCGGGACTTTCGTGACGCGTCGGCGTCGCGAAAGTCACGAAACGCTTTCGTGACGTCTCGGCGTCGCGTAACGCTTTTTCATGACGCGTCGGCGTAACGCGTTTTCGTGACGCGTTGGCGTCGCTTAAAACTTTTTCGTGACGCGTCGCGTAACGCTTGTTTGTGACGCCTCGGCGTCGTGTAACGCTTTTTCGTGACGCGCCACGAAAACGTTTCGGGACTTCCGTGACGCGTCGGCGTCGCGAAAGTCACAAAACGCTTTCGTGACGTCTCGGCGTCGCGAAACGCTTGCGCTTTCGTGACACCTCGGCGTCGCGTAACGCTTTTTCGTGACGCGTGGGCGTAACGCTTTTTCGTGACGCGTCGGCGTCGCGTAACACTTTTTCGTGACGCGTCGTGTAACACGGATCTGCGTAACGCTTGTTTGTGACCCCTCAGCGTCGTGTAACGCGTTGGCGTAACGCTTTTTCGTGACGCGTCGGCGTCGCATAACGCTTTTTCGTGACGCCTCGGCGTCGCGTAACGAAAAAGCGTTACGCCGACCGTAACGGTAGCCGTAACGGGTCGGCGTGACGCGTCGCCGTCGGCGTAATCGCGCAGTGCATTATGGGAAAAGTGCCATAATGCACCGCGGTGACGCGCGCGTTGGATTATGGGACGTCTCACATAATGCACCAAGCGGGAGGGAGGAGGACGATAAGGGGGAGGAGGATGGAGGAGGAGGAGGGACGAGGAGAAGAAAGAGGCAGGAGGAAGAGGGCTCCCCCCTGAAAGCTCCCCCCCACCCCCCCCCCCCCCCCCCGCCTCCCCTCTACCTACGTCACTGGTGTATTGTCGGTTGTACGGGATCTTGAAAACCTCAAAACAACCTGCTTTTACTGGGCCGCGCACCACGACCAGTTTCAGAGCAAAAAAAAAAAAAAATACAAATAATTTTTTCAACTTAAATTAAAATATCGAACACCCTTTTTTTTTTTTCACATAATTCGATGTAGATTTCAATCAGCAAACAAAGGTTATCATGGAACGGATAACAGGAGAAGAAGCTGGGACATAATGGCGGTGTTCCAAAATTTACTCGATCTTACTCTAAGGTGAAGGTTTTGTGCCTTGGCGTTCTAAAACCTACCCCCGTCCAGCGTTTTTCAATCTGTGTTGTCACGTGACACGACCCGCCGGAGTAACTCAGATCCATTTGGGTAAGATTAGGAACACGGCCTATGTCTGGACGCCCCAAATATTTACTTCAAACTGCGTAGACAACACGATAACCGATGGTAGTGACTCCGGCCACTGAAATCGAAACCGAAACTATATGTACGGTGGAAAAGCGCCAAAAAATACACGAACAGAGAGAAAGACAGCAGGACAGGGCGTACTCTCAACTAAAGTTTATTTGAAAAGTACGGCTGGCATAACAATCGTCACTCAACTGAGACCAGCCCCCGTTTAAAAACTCATATTTATGGCTAGTCGTATTTCAATCCGTTTCTTCGTTCCAATCCAAAGCCACAAGCAGCTTCCGGATTCTTGTCCGCCCGTGCAGACAAAGGCCTGTCTCAACGTGCGGTGCGTAGGTGAAGTCCTATTTCAGGTAAGTTTTGCCAATTTCATATTCATAACACATTCCCGAAGAGTATCTACATACGCTGGATGATCTTCCGAACACCGTAGCCCACGTTTCCACCGTAATTCGGATGATCTTTAACTTTTTTCGACGCTTGAGCGGTCTCCGCGATTTCGTGTCGCGTAGCAGTTCTGAGGAATGCTGGCTTGCGAATCTTGCGTAAATGCTAACCGCTATCTTGAGAATCGCGTGAATGTTCTGCGATACCGGAGCTCTACAGAGACGCTGACCAGATTGTTTCGAAAGTTCGCGTTGCTATCGGCGAGTCCTTTGGACACGCTGTAAGTGCCGGTCGCGCTAAACTGATCTGTGCTGTCAAACGCTTGGATACGGATCTTAGAACAAACGCCTTGAATGTGTTTGGGACGGCGACACGCGAGAAGAATTAGGTGGTTTTTTTACTTTGACGTGTCGTCTCGTCCTTTCTCACGCTAGCGACAGCGTACCTCTCGGTCAGCATGCATTGGCTTTTTGCCCCGCGTCCAGCGGGATGGCGCGGTTTAGGTGCTGGCGGGTTGCGGGCGTTTGCTCCGCGCCGGCCTGCCGTGCGTGTCGTCGGTGTTGAGGCGCGCGGGCCTAGAGTTGCCCAAGTGTTTACAGGACCCTGCTAAGCTCGTCGTTTCCGTTGTTTTCTCCCTTACGGGCCCCTGCATACTGTAAACGACTAAATTTTCGCGTGGACCTAATTTTCGTGAATCGCCTACAATTCGCGAAAAATACGACTCGCAAACAATTTGGGTAAAATGTGAACGCTACGGAAGCTACACTCGATTCGCGAAAATTAGAACCCGCGAATAATTTCAAATTTTGGGCTTTGGCCCGATTCGCGAAAATTTGAGCCCGCGAAAATTAAGTCGTTTACTTACAGTATATGTCTAGCCTTGCGAGCCACCCTGAGTACTGCTACTGTCGCTAATAAAGATTATTATTGTTTGCCTTAGTGGCGGTTTAATTTACCCCGGACATATTCGTGACTTCTAGAACCCGGGGGTGCATACATAGTTTATATGGCTGAGGAAAGGGGTTAAATGATTTGGTTAAAATGCTCCGATCTGGTATAGAATGTGTAGTGGTACGAAGGTTGCAGTGGAAAATCGCACACCTGGCAGGTGCTCTCGCTTGTATAGTGGAGAGGTTGCAATGGAAACTCGCGCACCTGCCAGGCGCTCTCGCTTGTACAGTGGAGACACATTCAACTCAAGGAGATCCAGCTTTGAATGTGAAGGCTCCCTACTTCAACTTTTAAATACTTGAGGTTCTGTTAAAGTTGAAGGGAGTCTCTTAAAACTTTTTTGGAACCATGTCCAAGATCCCAATGCTGGGTACAATTTTAGTCTAAAGGCTAGGACTGTGTCCCACAAAACCAGTCTTTAAGCCTCTTGTGACAGCTTATGACCGTGCTGTGTAGCAGCAATGTTAGTCGTAAGCAACTTAAAACCCTGTTTTGTTCCACTTGGTCATAGTCAGTTGCAACAGTGTGAACCAGCTTTAACACCTCTTAGGTCCATGTGATCAACAATAGCTTCACGCATTGTACTAACTTAAAATATTTTGACCACATTTCCGTTGTTGATTTTTGATTTGTATCCCAGCACTACAGATCGCGTCAAAAGGCTTGTTGATTGCTGTGCATGTGCCTATCAAGCGAACTGTGCTATTTCTAGATGGTGTTTAATTTGTTTTGAAGTTCCCAGGATTTTTTAAGGTACCAGTAGGTATCTAAGCTCCACAAGCACACTGTTCTTAATGCAATTACTTCATGCAGAAGTTCATTTTTCTTATTTGGTTGAGTTTAATGGTGGTGTCATCATGGTCTTTGCACTGTCGACGACAAGAGAAGCGTCATGTTGCACTTGTTCTTTTGTTGATCTGTGAAGCAAGTTCTGGTTTCTTTTTTGTTCCAGAATGTCAGTCGGAGTCTTATTCATGATGTTGCAGGAAGTCTGTATGATGACGAAGAAACTGCAGGTGAATAGAGGCTGCCGATGAGCTGCCAGTCCGAATAGCAGCTATCAACTCGGCAAGGGCCTGCAGGCGTACCAGCCCCACCCGTTTCTCTACTGCCATTCGAGACGGGATGCTTTGTAAAAGGTGAAACAGGGCCCATGCACTGCTTCAGCAGGGCCCTGCTAGATTTATCTGACACTTTATTTTTCTAAACAAACAACACCTTACACACTGTAAAATACCGAACAGGGCGCCCACTCTAAATTGGAGATAATCATGTAGAGCCGGGGGATGGGCACTTGGTAGGTAGGATAGCGAAGGTGTCCATGGTCAGGTGGTCCCTTGCTTGGTCTGACCACAGAATTATGAATAGCTGCCGTTTGTGCAGGTAGTTAATTGCGCAAAGACAAAAAAAACGAAGCGTCAAATTTTTTCTTTTTTACAATGAAGCATTTTAAGAAGTGCTCGATTAGCATTGGCTTGTCTTTGTTACTAAAGCCTTCAATTTACTCTTAGTTAGAACAAAAGAGCAATTCATACTTTCTTGAGCACAACTTTTTGTGGCAATGAAAAGAAAGCTAGGGAAGGCAGGCAGTGCTAATGGCTCTGTGTTAGCGCACCACATAGTTCTGAACTTCTTTTGGTCTCGGTTTTAGGTTTGGCGTGTCAACCACGCAGTTGCTAGCGTGCATGTTTTTTGTACGAGGATTGCAGTTGAGAGAGTTGAATTGAGATTGCCGAGCATGCAGGCACATTCACATCTCATTATTTTCGGGTTACCGTGCAGCACCCGAAGGCATTATTGCAGAGGGGGGGAGGGAGGGGAGGTATATAGTCAGTCGTGAAGGTAGAAATACACCCGTGCATTTGTACCAAAAAAACAAGAAACGCAAGCACACAGGTAAACACACTCATAAACAAAGTGAACCCAGAATAAGATAAAGCCACATTGGTTGCTCGCAATTCTAGGTACGTGCCAACCTTCCATGTTTTCGAATGTTAGCCTACACTTGACTGAAGCACTCGTACAGACTTACAAGGTAAATTTCACCATTGTCTAGTTGTCTTGCACTGGCGCAGAGGGGCAGACGTCAATTCAGGAAATGCTGCCAAATTTCATCCTCATAGAAAAGCGCCAGAAAAATAGACAGGGACAAGACGTTGACGTAATCAAGGGCGAACTCGCAACTAACATTGAATGAAAAAACAAGCTCTTATATAGCCGTAGAAAACGTCAAGAATTACTACAACCGGTGTACTTCTCTATCAAGAAATGCATATTCTTTTGCTGATAGGTTATGGATGTGTCACTTGTACAACTCGTGCTTTTGGCTTTAACCTCAAACACCTTGTGTAGCTCTCTACATACTTAATATGTGGGTATCTGGCCAAACATTTTGTGTCGTCAAATGACTGGGAGCAAAGGCAGCGGCTGCAGTGCCTTGCCAGATGTCCGGAGGGGGGTTGCTCGTGTTGC
>JABSTQ010004392.1:0-17906 GCA_013358835.2 Ixodes persulcatus
TACGAGTGCTTCGCATGACACGCTGAAGGCTTAACTGCATATGCAGCCGAAGCATTCTTTAGAGCGATGCACCCATTGTCGGAACCTCGAGCTGCAATACAGAAATGCTCTTGACTCGGTCCGAGAGGTTTAGGCTAGAAAGTTTATGCCTTTCTATCTGGTGTGGGCTATTGGCCTTACCGCTGTGTCGCAGTTCATTATTATTGTTTCATGAAGAACGCAGACAAAAAGCATCTGCGAGCGTAGTTGAGACATGTCTGCTGCTCGCGTCCGTCCGTGGAAGCCAGGGCTGTCTGTCGTAGCATGCATGCTTGCTCTCTAGTTTCAACGGAGTCGCATACGTTTTGTGAATTAAAGTGTATACGGTCGTCCCGAAAGGTTCAGACATCGAGGGCGTTTCTCTGAAACATGCTTAGGGTGCATGTGGGCCCCTTTGTAAACGAATGTCCCTTTTGCCTGAAAAACGCAAATTTCAAAAGTGAAAAAATAAGGACGGGTACATCACTTTTCCTGATTTTTGATGTCATGAATTACATTCATTTTAAGGACTTGTGAACCGTTTCCCAGTTCATGCAATATGGCCACCTCGGCTTGTGAACCGTTTCATAACCATGCAAGATGACCACCTCGGAATTGGAGCTTTTATATAAATGTTGCCCTTGTTGATGAAATTCCCTTGGCAGTGGCAGACAGACGTCATCTGATAGACCATCAGGGCATGTTCCACCAGGGCATGCTGACTGGCAGTCAGTGTCCCAAATTACGTATCTTGATGGAATTTTCATTTGGGAGGCACTTCAAAATATTTTGGAGATTTCAGTGTCCCTTTAACGACAGGGTTTTTCATACACCTAGAGGTAACATAAAATATTGTAGTTGAAAAAATCAGTGCTCATATTTTTGCGTTCTCGCTGCCTTTTCTCGCTAAGATAATTGTAATTGGAAATAATGAACTGCGGGCCTTTTAATAGGTTTTGGGAATTTAGTTGATTAATTGGTTTAACATTATTCCCAGCACAAGAATAACAGAATAAATCCAAGTTTTACAATATGTCAACAAAATGTATAAATTAATAAACGCTGTTCTCACTACAACATCCCAAAGACGGAATTCGAGTAAGACAGCTGAAGTGTGTGTTTTTTATAGCAACGCGTGACGCATAGGACTTCATATTGCATCCAGTGTTTCACTGTTTGTCTATCTTGATAACAATGTCTGAGTTTTTCATACGCTAAAAAGAAAACAAAATTACACCTTTCTGAAAAGGCTATTATGGTTAAACGGCGTATTTTCGTGATCTGGGCGTTAATTGGGGGCATACATGGCCGCGATTTGTATTAATAATAATAATATTAAAATTCAGATATTTTAATACGCAATTTTTCAAGCTCTAATATAATTTGTTGCTTATGATTTAATTTCAAACGCGCGAACAAGTATGGCAATAAAAAGTGTTCTAATTATCATCACTGGTGCCAAGCGCATCATTTTTAATTACCAAGAAATAAAATAAAAATAGTCTAAAATCAATTAAAACTAGCTAATGTGAGAAATTCATGTAAAATAACATTTATTGCGAGTAACGTATATTTTGCTATCAAAGTCACGGCTTTTAAGCATCGGCAAAACGTCCAAAGGCGCCGCCAATATCCTTTCGGACCAAATGGCCTAATATACAAAAAATAAAAATAAAAAGCATATCTTTTTATTACGAATGTTTTCATAACATTTGGTTACTTTCATTTTTACAATCCGTCGTTTTGCCAATCTCAGCCTTTCCAGTTCGAAGGAACGCCTACCTGTTTGCACGTCTGCTCACTGCAGCACGTTTCGTTGGCATTGGAAGCCGGTGAAACAGTGGTGAGTTTTAGTATTGCGTATACGAGCGAACGCAAGCGCTGTGTATTTGCGTTAGCTTTGCGCGTTCCACACTGCGCGTGCGCGGAGCCCGAAATTGCGATCTTAGATTGGCGCATGGCGATGAGGCGCACGCACAACGTGGGGCACGCAACTCTAACGCAAACGCACACCGCTCGCGTTTGCTTCTATACGCAATGCTAAAACTCTCTAGTAAGGTACAATCCCGTGCCGGCTCCAGCACTGCGTTGGGACAGTGAAGAGTGTTGCTTGTATTCGAAAATGACATTTCGTGAGCCATGATCGCGAGCCGTTCCACAGTGCCCGCTGAGCAGGAGAATCGGGGGACCCTCACTAGAGCGTTTCCCGCTTCCGCCGTAGGAAGGCGAGCAACGAGATGGAGACGCGCGCAGGCACCTCGACGGGGCTGTGTTCCAAATCTTACCCAAATGAATCCGAGTTACTCCGGTGGGTCATTTCACGCGACAACACAGATTGAAAACGCTGGACGAGGGTTGGTTTTATAACGCCAAGGTACAAAACCCTTACCCTGGAGTAAGATCGAGTAAATCTTGGAATACGGCCCGGATGACATCTGACGTCTGATATTTAGAATATTTCTTTTTAGACATATATGAGTTACACATATGTCTGGGGGGCTGCAGCATAAGAAGGCAAAAAAGCCCTCTGACGAGGCCGCTAGCCCGCCCCCCCCCCCTCCCCCTATAGCTATATTTCGCTAAGATAACTGTAAGGTGGCCGACCTCCCTGGCTGTGTTCCAAATGTTACCCGGATAACCTGTCTGCTACGTCAGCGGGTAATACCACGTGACACCTCCAGTCAATGATTCATTCCTCGATTTCAGAACGGACGGGATCATCGTTTGGGTCGTCTGGACACTTCTCGAATTGGCTTCGTCTTGAGCTACGCTAAACAGAAAATATAACACCGTTTTAGAGCGTCTTTCGGCGAAAAAGAGGTAAGCGCAAATATATATGGTACTTTAAAAGAGCACCTAGAGCGTTAATCGCAATTTCAATGTCGCACTTGCGCGTTTGCATGTCTTTGAATGCAGAATGGAACTCTGCTTAGATCATAGCTTGTGTAAAAATAAAAATAAATAATGTTTTTATTGTGATTGGAGAGAATACTTTTCTTCATTTGAAGTGCTAAAGATGATTGTTAGTTTGATTAGGCCGCCTGAAATGGTCAACATAAATCGCGACATCAATTGGAGTATGACGGGGTGTTTCAGACGTGCGTTTAATATAATAACGGAGATAGCGGAGGTTACGTTGAAAGGTGCATTAATTTGCACATCGGGACTTTGGTCTTGCTTTTCATACGTGATTTCGCGTGGACCAGCCCCACCCATTTCGAAGAGAACAGCAGCAGCAAACCACATGCCAGCTCTTTGAGAAAGAGGCATTTGCTTGAAGGTGCCGCCAAGCTGTTTGCCAGGGGCGAACTAAATTTTACTTCATCAGTTGCAACGTTGCACTCTGCCTGACGGCTACAGGAAACTGCTACCGCGTTTTTCATATTCATAAAGAGGTTAAACAAAGCCACCCCACTACGCACTTTGTTTGGTGGCGAAAAAGGCCTACCCAAAGAAGCAAGGGGAAGGTGATTATACAACCTAATCTGAGGTTTGCCTGCAAAGTAGCATGCACTATACTAAACAACTGCAGAATATCAATTTTCTACAGGTTGGATTTACTTAATGTACAATATATTGCACGTGCCATAACTTTTGATCTAGTACAGATTTCTGAAAATTATTTTTTTATGTTTCCACGGCATGAGACAACCATATGATTTGAGTGAGTTGTAAAAAAATGAAAGCTGTTTCCAACTTTCTGTAACACCAAATTCGAGCGCAGCTCTTGAGGAGGAGGAGGGAAGGGCACTGAGGGGAGGGTATACCCCTCTTCCCCCCTCTTCACCTCATGATCCTGCCTGCTACTCCTCCTCCTCCTCTCCTCATCCTTCAACCTCCTCCCCCTCCTCCTCAAGGGGGGAGGAGGTCACGTGACCACAGGAGAGGGGGGGGGTCACGTGACCTCACGGTTACGCCGACGCCGCTCAAGCCGGAAACGGCCGACTAAGAGCCGCGCTCTAAAAGGAGTTCTTGGGTTTCAAGGGGATATAAACCCTATTACTGTGTTTCACAGTATTTACATCCCTTTTCTTTGAGATATCGCTGGTATTTGCTACGTATCCAGAAACGACCAAGCCTTGTGTGTGTCCGTCCTCTTTTTTTTCCTTCGCTCCAGGGTTCGCTATATGCTTTGACTGAAAGTGCTGCACTCTTAAAAAAAAAGGGAGTCCAAAGGGAGTCGCTGCTTCCATGACTCCCTTTGACACTTCACAACTCTCTTAGAGAGTCAATGATTCGTGTGACTCTGTTTTGACTCTTCCCCTTCTCAACGGGAGTCACAGGTCAGCAGCATTTGTCCTACCGAAAAAAAAACAGATGTCAGAGGCACAATGTTTAGCAAACTGGGTACTACTCGACATTCACAAGTTGTAATAAAAGTTCAGGCAAGATTTAGCAACACAAAAAAAATGTATGTCCGAATTCGTAATCTTCGCAATTTGCCTGCAAAAAATATACTGTAAACGACATAATTTTCGCGGGCTCAAATTTTCGCGAATCGGGCCAAAGCTGAAAATTTAAATTTATTCGCGGGATCTAATTTTCGCAAATCAAGTGTAGCTTCCGTAGCGTTCACATATTGCCCAAATTTGCGAAATCCGCGAAAATTAGGTCCTTGCGAAACTTTAGTCGTTTACAGTAATCAATTTTGAGGAATCAGTCTAAAAGGCAAGTCGGATAAAGTCTGGGCCAAGAGTCTCCGACAGTCTGTGGCTGCTCATTACACACATATTAACCCCCCCTCCCCCCCGTAAACGCTGCTTCGCGGCGTCCAGCCAGCAACCCAAGCCCCGCCGTTTCCCTATGCACCTCTAGAAAGGGAGTCTCATACCATTTAGTTCAAAGCTTCGTCGACAACATTTTTTTTCAATAATAATTGTGCAAAAAAAAAATTAAAAAGGAAAGGAAAAAAAGTATGCACGAAGTTTCGTCGACATTAATTTTTCTCAATAATAATTGCAGAAAAAAAAAAAAAAATCTATGTTTATTTTTTGCATCGAACCTGGGTTCGCTCCGTATGAAGCGGGCATCTTTCCACATAGCTACACCTGCAAGTACTCGTTTTGAGAATTCGTTTTATACGAGATCCAACAAGTTTCGCGTCGTGCATATTATTCTAAACCGAATCCTGCGTTTGCAGTTTACATTTTTCTAGAACTGTCGTGGGGTGCGTCTCTGGGAGTGAGTGAAGGTGCAGCACCTTATTCAAGACTATACTCCGTTTCCTACATAGCGTGCAACGCAGTCAAAGCTAGCGCACCAGTTTGCATCGCCGAACGTGTCTACGTTCAACCCATACAATAGTGCGTCCCCTGCAAAAACATTTTTAAAAACGTCGAAAAATGTGCCTCTTTGGAGCTAGTAACTGATAGTGGCATTATAATTTCGACGGAGCACAAATTGTTTTTAATAAAAAGTAAAAGATAATGTAAACTACTTTAAATTGTTTTCGTCCGTGCGGCAGCCGCTGCGGGTTTTCGGGTTGTGTGGCACTGGCTGGTTTTTAAAAGATGGCGTCTTACGCAGCAAGCTCAAGTACCTCTCCTGCTCGGATATTTTCGAAGATTCGTTGTGCGAAGACCTTGAAAGAGTGCAAGCAGGTGATCGCCAACGTGTACGTGAGTACAAGAACGCGTTTTCCGGAGAAGTCGGTCGTGAAGTCCTGGAGACGGTCAGTAACGACACGGGAGTGTGCGCCCGTACTGTTGCAAAGTACAAAGCGCAGTGTCTATCTGGCAAGGTGGCGTCCCCGAAGCGAAGACCTCGCAATGTAGAAGGTTTGAGTATGGGGACCGTCAAGCATGCCGAATTCACACACAACGCCATTCGCCTGAAGGTGCACCGCAAGTACCCCGAGAGGGGGATTCCTACCCTTGACAGCTATTTCAAAATAAACTGTACAGGCCACAACTATTGTCGATTAACGTCCTATTATAAATTTTGGGACTAGGCTGCTATCGGTGCGATTCCTCATTCCACGCTGCTCGAAAGAAAAATATAACTCGGTGCTGGAGGCAAATAACACTTGCAAAGCGGCATAGCAGATGGTAGAAATGTGGCCTCTCGGCGACTTATAAAGAAAAAGCAAGAAAGGAGAAATTGAAATATGAAGTTCGGCAATGCGCACAATCTTGCACAAAAAGTACGTCTAAAAAAAAAAAAAAAACACTTCGCGCGTCTAGTGGGTTCAACCACTGCCGCCGAGACGTCGGTATCGCCAGAGCAGCGGCTTCTACCACTCGTCCACGAAACGCGCGGAGGAACAAATTTTTTTTTCTGTATTTTCATGCGCACCATTTCAGTACCTTTGACAGCTTTGCAGGCTTTGTATGAATAGGAGTATATGTGCCCATTTTGAGAACCACACTGCGAGTTGAAGCAACGACGAAGGCTCGCGTCTCGCGGCGCCGCCTGTTGACCCCCTTTCAAAGAGTTTGCACACTGTGAAGGTAAGAGCGTTCACACCTAAGAGCTCTCTTTACAACGCCTACCCACACACACACACACAGCTCACAATTGAAGGGGGGCCACTGAGGTTTCAAGAGCCACTGATCGTAGTAATCGCATTCCAAAGACGCCGCGTTGTCGTAGATTGTTTTTCACCAGCTTGGTCCTGTAGGGATGAGGCCAAGGCTGGGGGATTCATCGCCGGAAACGTAAAGGAACCAAGCAAACGACGTGAGGCTCGCGGACGCGGTTCGTGGGAGCCGACGACGTCCAAGCCACGGTTCGAGCAGCCCTAATTGCAGCCTTGCTTCCGAGAAGACTGGATATTCTTTCCGGCGGGCACACAATACTTAGACAGCATGCTTGCGGCTGATATGGATTGCAGGAGGGGGATAACAGGACAACCAATGCACAGAACATAGGTCGAGCACGACACAGCACGCACCATGGAGAACGATTGTCGCCGCCATGTTGAAATAAAACGAAGCTGAGCCAGGTCAAGCTACAGTTTAGTACACAACGAAGCTCAGACAGGCCAAGCTTCAGTTTAGTACACAACCAACATACTTCATTACAAAAAGTTAGATAAATGTTAAAACAATTTTTTTACGTTTAAAAGTTCTAATGTATGTCGACTAAAACAGGAACATTCACGTTGCGTCAAATGAGTTTCGTCGTAACCACTGTCGTCGGAACCAGCGAACGCCGCCAACGTCGCCGCATCGCCATCGCCACCGTAACCAAAATCAAAAACAAAGCAAGCTGCAAACTTTCGGGCGGTTTCAGGCCTTTAGGCTTTTCGAAAAAACATCAAAGAACGTTCTCCGAAAAACAAAAGAGTGTCCCAGGTGCCTGCGTGCCCATGGAACCAGCTATGGGTTTGAGTCTACTTGGTGAGTACTCGCCCATTCGTTTTACTTTTTCAGTGCTTTCTTTTCGGAGCGTTTGTGACGTTTCCTTGTGTGTGTGTGCAGGAAGCGTGAACAGCGTGAAGACGAACGTCTGCGGCTCCTTGTCGCACACGTGCTTTGCGCATTGGATGACCTTCGAGCTTTTCCCAAGGAAGTCCCGGAACCGACCTGTCACTGAGCGAGCAGTCAGATTGCGGGAACGCACACAGAGGCGAAGGTCCCTCCGAAGCCGGAGGGGGGGGGGGGGGGGGGGGGGAGACGGTACTTCGTAAGTGTATCGGGGAGCTTTGTCTCGTGGATCGGTGGACAAGGCGGGTTCTACAAATCGGGTGGCGGCTTGGTACCACCTAACTGGGCGGTGTGTTTCGCGGAACCCATGACTGCTAAAGGTACCCATTACGTGCTAGCGCTCGTATTTGCACTCCGTTTGCTTTCACTGCGGGTGTTCGAATTCAAGTTCGATGCTTGCGAAGAGTATAAAGAGTTCTTTTTTGACTAGGGCATGGACTTTTTGTACAAAATGCTGTATATGTTGCACTTATTTGCTAGCCCTCTGGCTGTAGTTTATTGTGAAGGTTGTGGGAAAAAACGCGCATTGAGTAGTTACAAAAAAAAATATATATATAGGTATATATATATATATATATATATATATATATATATATATATATATATATATATATATCACATTTTTGCAAGCGCCGACAACCATGAAGGGAGCGACGAGACAAGCGATGGCGACCCTTTTTGCTATCGCTCAGCCGCACGACGAGGCACACTGCATGAAAGCGATAGGAGCAAGCGATCAATGCGATGAGCGACGTTTTCTAGAAATTCAAGAACCGAGCAGCGTTACAAGCGACAGTGAGAAATCTCCGTCGCTGTCGCCGATGCTTGTCTCGTTGCTCGCTAAATCGCTTACATGCGGTCCAGCCTTAATTGTCTGAAAGCGAGAGAGATGTGCCAGGAGTGAGTGCTGTGCTGTCACTCACTTCCAAGTGCCTCTCATTTCAGGGCTACACTGCCATTTGCTTCCAAGTGCTGCATGAGCCTCCTTCTCAGGCGCTTTGATGCCACTTACGAAACTAGCACAAACTCATCAAGGGGTTTTAGGCGGGGTTAGCCATCCGGTGTGTTTGCCGCACCATTCTTTTCGGTTCCTCGACAGTCCACAGTCACTTCACAGTCACAAGTTGGGACGCCATGACGACAGCGGCACTTGTGCCTGCTTGTCTTATTCACCAGAGGTTTGAAGACCAACTGCAGACTTTCGACAGCGTGACACTTTCGGTTTCGTAACATCATTGTTGCTTCCTTGGGACAACTCTTAATACATGGGAGGAACAGGATGGCAATTGCACCAGTGGGGAATACGTCCAGGCACTATACCTGTACTAAAACTTGCTTGAGCACCTGTTTATTTAAGATTATGTTTACACTTGTAGCGTTACCTTGGAGGCGGGGTTTCCCTATCAGAAGAAAATTTGACTGGGCCATAGGTAAGGCCAAGTTCGACTCGCGCTGCTGATCCTGTTGGCCCGGTGCCTCTACAAGGGCGAGGACCTGGTCAATAGGAGTGTGACAGGCCAACCTTCCAGGCGTGACAAAGTATGGCGCCGTGGGAAGGAAGCCCATTACACCTGCCAAAGTGGATATAATTGCAGGTGCGTGCCTTGCTGCATGTCCACTTTCCCGGCTCTAAACTATGCAGCAATTAGCAGGTTCAGCATCGTCCATTATATAGGTTTTATAGACCATACACGAAATAGCTCTTGGGTATCATCATCATGCCGCTCGGAGCCGACATGTGGTGGGTTTTGCTATCTTGAATGTGCAAATGGCACTATACCTCGTCTCGCCTCAGCATGAACTAACTGCGAAAGCTGTGCAAGCGCAAGCGGGTTGCCTTGACTGGAGCAGCCGCTGACGCGTGATCCAAAGCATTTAGCTTGCACTTTTAGCAGGCACGGCTAACAATGGTTATTCACCCATCTAATATTTGTTGAGCCTCACAAATATACAGTGAATTTAGTTGGCATTCAAGTAGCTATTTCCTTTTTTTAATTCGGTAAAGAACAAAAAAAGAAACACTTGCCAGTCACTATTTCCTTCAACTAGGAACTTTTGTTTTAGTGATGAACAGGCTATTAAATATTTAAGCATTATTTTCAGACATCATCTTTGAGTGTATACCTCTGTCTTGGCAGCAGTCACTGCCGAAAAAAATCACTCTTAAATTCTAACGACCATAGCTGATTTTGAACTATCTTGGCTCTGTCTATTGGCTGGCATGTTTACTTTGTTGGAGCTGCCAAGAGAGTGATTCGGGGAAAGAGGGTAGCACTGTGTGCCCTATAATGAAAGAGCACATTATGTAGTGTGCTTAAAGGGATACTGATCCGTAATCTGGATTTCATCTAAAAATGCAGTGGGAGTGTTCAACTGGAAGCTACAAACCCCAAGACATCACTTTTATAACAATATGTTGAATAAATTAGAAAACGAATACTATGGAAACTTTTCCACGCTAAATCTAGCGAAAAATTTCTCCCGCTAAATTTAGCGGACTATTTTCTCCGCTAAATCTAACGAACAATGTTTCCCCGCTAAATTTAGCGGGGAATTTTCCCTGCTAAATCTAGCAGAAAATTTTCCCCGCTAAATCTAACGGAAAAATTCCCCGCTAAATTTAGCGGGAAATTTTCCCCCTAACTTTAGCGGGAAAATTTCCCCGCTAGATTTAGCGGAGAGACTTTTTTCCTAAATGGGAGGCGAGCAGGAGAGGAGGAGGGGCATAGCCTCCTCTCCGTACCTTCCCCTCCTCCTCCTCAAGAGCTGCGCTCTAATTCGGCGTTACAGGGAGTTGTAAACGGCTTTCATTTTTTTCAACCGAGAAACAATAGAATTAGACAGACTAACTCGAAATCTTGGAGTATACTAGATTCCAGTGACTGGACATAGTCCGCATACAGAAAGCACTGATCTAATTTTGTACCGAAAGACTCGCTTTCTGACCAACGCACAATTCGAATGTGCCCTCCCCTTTCCACCTGCATGGCATATTTGTGTAGATGGTGATGAAAGCATATGGGACATCGTTAATATGGCTGTTAGAACAACAGATATATAACGAAGTCGGTTCGTTAATAATGGGATATATGTGCTGTTTTTATCATTGATAGGTCCATTGGTGACCACTTTGGCCTGTCGAAGTCGAGCGTGTGGCGAGTAGTCCAGCGAATTGCCCTCGCCATTTTGGCCCTCGGCCCGAACTTCATGAAGTGGCCGAAGGAACAAGAAGCTGCCCATGTAATAGCATGTTTTGAAGCGAAGGCGGGTTTCCCTGGAGTCCTTGGCGCATTCGACGGAAGTCACATCTGCTCTAGAGTTATAAGCCCGGATGCCCAGTCTTACGTCAACCAGCATGGCTGGCATTAGGTTGTTCTGGAAGTTGTCTGCGACAGAGAGGCACGGTTCCTCCATTGCAGTGCTGGAGACCCCGGGATCCGTGCACGACGCGCGAGTGTACAGAAGATCGGAACTGCCCACGCTTCTTACCCCGCAAAAGTTTTCCTTGGACAGCCACCTCCTCGGAGACGGCGCCTACCCGCTGCCACAGATCCTCCTTGTTCTATACAGGAACAATAGTAGGCTCACTGCGAAGCAGACAACTTACAACACAAAACACGCAACGACGAGAGTGGCCATCGAGCGGGCGTTCGGACTTCTGAAGGGACTGTTTCGGCGCCTGAGGTACGTGGAAGCTTGTCGTCCAGATAACATAGCGACGACCATTGTGGTAGCTTGCGTCCTGCACTATGCATGCATGGAATGGCAAGACGTGTACGACAGGCCCCTCTTCACCGAGAACACCAAAGTGACTAGTCCCGAACCCGAAGAAGACAGCGAATCTGGCGACGATGACGACGCACCAACGGCAAGCGAAGACAAGCCAAGGGGAGCAGCAAAGAGGGACTACATCATGCAGAGCCTTTGAGCTATTTACTAACTTAAAACAACCTATTCTGATTCCAAAGAACAAGGTAACCTGATTTTGTTTTGAATATCTTAGATATCCTCAAATTACTATACACAAAAAAATTCAGTTGTGATTTTCAAGTTTCTGCGTAGCCTTGCAGCATGGAGTGCGTGTATTTACTAATCCGCTAATTTCAGGCAGCGAAGATTTAAGAAGGTATCGGCAGTGGTAACACGAGCGCCGACACGAGCCTCCCGCATGAAAGCCGTAGTCGCTCTGCGTTCGTAAAATGCGAGCATGTGTTCATAGCAGAACTTCAAGAACCACGATGTGCGAAAATAATGGTTTCATTTTGGATTTATTCGCACGATTATAAAATCCCCAGACTTCTCACAATGAAAACAGAAGTTGGTCAATTGTAAAAGTTAAATTTCCCTTTTGATATTAAATATAAGCCTACAAAAAATAGCTCTGAATCCTGTTTAATAGATACCTTAGGCTTGAGTCAAGTAAAATTCAGTTGATTCTCTCATCAATTAAATTCAACAACATCCATTACGGGTGTATCTTTAGTATTCTGCACCAATTCCCTCCTCAATATTGGCTTTCTCTTTTTTCTTTGTATCTATAAATTGTTTGAAAAGACTTTTGAAGTCCTGGATTGCCTTCACTTTTCTTTCTTTTAGTGCAGATTGTTCTCCATCAGCTATTGTGCATCGAGCTCTGCCTTCCTTTTTTGGATGATTCCAGCTGTCTTCGGTTCCGTGCTGTTGTTGTCCTTGACGGTGTTAAGAATGGAACCTTCGGCAACCTTTTCCGAGTTTCAACGCTGCGGAAACGAGTCCCGAAACGAGTCCCGACGTGTCAGGACTGCCGGCCACCTGTTGAAGCCTGCCCAAAACGTGTCTCAACGCGTCCGTGACGTCAACGGGACGTGTGTGTGTGTGCGTGTGGGTTCGTGCGCTCCGGAAGGGGAGAGAGGCCTGGCCTAACTGCGGAGAACCTTGGCTATGACTCATTTCTAGCTACGACGCGGCGGACCCAGCTGCAAAGCACGTGGCGGTCGCACCTGCTGCCCTGGCGGAGAGAGAGGGAGAAAACGGACCCCTATATAAGGCGGGGCGTGAGGGCTCCATTTGTTCTCTTGGATTTGACGACTGTATCGCTACCATGTAATTAAACCGTTCGTTACGTTACCAATTCTCCCACCTCCACTGGACCCCTGGGTTCTTCACTTCGGGGAATGGTCGTCGTCACGAGCCAGGAAGCTCCCGGACGTGCGGCCTAAGCCCCGCCTCGAACAACTGGTTGGCAGCGGTTGGGATCGGACCATGCGACATCGTGCTACATCTGCGGGTGAGCGTTTGGACTTTGCTTTGAGATTCGCCAGGCTTCAGATTATGGGTAATTAATTTTGAACTGCTGGGAATCCTTAGTGTTTGACTCGTGCGCTAGGTTTGTGTACAACCTCGCGACAAGTTTTATTGCAAAGCCAAAGCTAAAGAGCAGCGATCATGGATCTAATGAGGTTACTGAGAACAGATTTACTCTGTTTATGTGAAGAATTGGGTGTGGAGGTGGAGCAAAAGATGAAGAAATCTGAGATCAGTAAAGCGATTTCAGAGAGCGCGGAAGCAGAGGAAATTAAAATTGCGTGGGAACTGCTTCAGAACGCTAAGAGTGAAGCTGCAGCAAGAGAGGAACGAGAGCGAGAACAGGCTGCAGCGAAAGAGGAACAGGCTGCAGCGAAAGAGGAACAGGCTGCAGCGAAAGAGGAACGAGAGCAAGCTGCAGCTAGAGAGGAACGAGCACAGACTGCAGCGAAAGAGGAACGAGACCAGGAGCGAGCGCTGAAAAGGCTAGAGCTCGAAATTGAACAACAGCGATTAAACTCGCAGAACAGTAGAGTTGGGGCTCCGGTACGAGCAAGTGAGACCGAGTCGTATCAAATGAAGAAGCTCATGCAGCAGTTTAAAGTTGGGGAAGACGTGGGCCTATTCTTAGTTAACTTTGAGAGGACATGTGAGAAGTTGAGCTTCGCCCCAGAAACGTGGCCGCAACGGCTTTTGACTTTGTTGCCCTGTGAGGCAGCAGAGGTTGTCGCGCGCCTTAGTGCTGGAGACGCGGACGACTACGACAAGGTGAAGTCCAGCCTTTTGAAGCGGTACCGCCTTTCTGCCGAGGCGTTCCGTCAAAGGTTTAGAAACGCATCCAAAAAGAGCAGCGAGGGCTACTCGGAATTCGCGTACGGGCTTAAAACCAACCTGATAGAATGGTTGAAGAGCGAGGAAGTGTACGAAAGCCGAGACAAGGTAGTCGAGTGTGTGTGCCTCGAACAGTCCTTTCGTAGCATTCCGCAGTCAGTCAAGCTCTGGGTGCAGGACAGGGTGGGAGTCGACTCTGTCGAAAGGGCCGCTGAGCTAGCCGAAGAGTACGCAACGCGTAGAAAGCTGAGCGGAGAGGAAAGCGAATCCGGCCGGAGCGATCAGCGCAAGACCTTCCGACAGGGGAACGGCTCGCGAGAAAACGGGCCCGAGAAGCCCGAAGCAGGACAAAAGGTCCCAGAAAAGAGCGCAGAACACTCGAACGGAAACGAGGCGCGGAAAAGCCCAACAGGGCAGTTCGAGGCAAGGAAGCCGTTCCTGTGCTACAACTGTCAGGAGCCGGGACACACAGCGGCCAGATGTAAGAAACCGCGGGTTGTGTTCTCGTGCGTGAACGGACGTGACGAGGACCTGAAGCTCCTTCGTCCCTATCTTCACGAGCTCCATGTAAACGGAAAGCCGTGCAGGGTGCTTCGGGACAGTGCAGCGACGATGGACGTTGTTCATCCGTCGTATGTAACGACCTCCGATTTTACTGGAAAGGTAGTTTGGATCAAGCAGCTGCTTGAAAAGCACAGTGTCTGTCTGCCTATGGCGACAGTAAGGATAACTGGCCCGTTCGGAGAGCTAGTGACAGAGGCGGCTGTCTCAAAAACAGTCCCGTTGGAGTATCCTTATTTGTTTTCTAACCGGTCAGATTTCCTGCTACGCGAAAGGGGTCAACAACTGGGAGAAGGGCTAGTTCAGTCGTGTACGAGGTCCAAATCGCGTCAGGTCGCCCCTTTGTTGACGAGTGATCCAGAGCCAGAGGCAGCTGACGGGGAGCAAGCACTCCCAGAGTTGGAGGTAGAAAACCGGGATGAGAGGGACCAGGTTGTAGAACAGCCTGACCTCGCAGCGCTAGAAAGGGTACGCCGTCCCAACGCGCCGGCGAAAAAGGCGGAGGAAGACGGGATCAGTGAAAGATCTCTCGTAGCTCCGGCGTCGCGTAACTTTGGTCCTCTGCTACGAGTAGACAGAGTGTCTTTGACAGTCGAGCAGAAGAGCGACCCTAGTGTGTCAGGGTTTCGCTGTACAGCTCAGGAGATTGCTAGGACCAATGTGACGGGGAATGAAAGAGGCGGATTGTTTTATCGGCGCTATAAGGACCGCATTTTCACGTCTAGAAATCACGTGAAAATCGATCACTATGACTTCAGCGTAAGAAAAAGGAAAGGCAAATTTAACGGCAATGCCGATGGGTTGAGCAGATTTTTCTGACATCACGAAAAATAGTAGGGATGATCTCAGAGGTCTTCGTCATCCACGGGAATGAGGATCTAAGTGGGGGCACTTCGTTGATACCCCAAAAGGACCTCACAAATTGCGAAAAGTTTTTGTCTTTTGTTCTTAGTGACCTCGTTGGAAAAATGAGTTTTTTTTTTTGGCGACAGGGGGTCTCGATACCCGGAATTGTACCAAATTTTGGTAATCCGTAATCCAGTCTGGCGGGTCTTTGGCGAATTCCGAGCGTTTGACTGCGGTGTGGCGTGGTGCTGTGGGGGACGTTTCCGCTGATGCCTCCGTTGTGAGAGGTTTGGGAGTTTGTTTGGTGCTTGCAGCGTCTTCTCAAGGCCTACTCCAAGCCCACCTCTTCAGGCCAGCGATTGTACCACCGGCCATTCGAGGTTTCCCTGGCCCCGGAGGGGCTGTTAAGAATGGAACCTTCGGCAACCTTTTCCGAGTTTCAACGCTGCGGAAACGAGTCCCGAAACGAGTCCCGACGTGTCAGGACTGCCGGCCACCTGTTGAAGCCTGCCCAAAACGTGTCTCAACGCGTCCGTGACGTCAACGGGACGTGTGTGTGTGTGCGTGTGGGTTCGTGCGCTCCGGAAGGGGAGAGAGGCCTGGCCTAACTGCGGAGAACCTGGCTATGACTCATTTCTAGCTACGACGCGGCGGACCCAGCTGCAAAGCACGTGGCGGTCGCACCTGCTGCCCTGGCGGAGAGAGAGGGAGAAAACGGACCCCTATATAAGGCGGGGCGTGAGGGCTCCATTTGTTCTCTTGGATTTGACGACTGTATCGCTACCATGTAATTAAACCGTTCGTTACGTTACCAATTCTCCCACCTCCACTGGACCCCTGGGTTCTTCACTTCGGGGAATGGTCGTCGTCATGAGCCAGGAAGCCTCCGGACGTGCGGCTAAAACCCCGCCTCGAACAACGGTTAAGCCAGCCGATGTGCTGGCGATGGCCACGTGGCCATCGCCTGCACATTTCACCACGTGGGATGAAAACATCTACTGGCAAACGAAAGGCGTTTGTATTGGATCCTGTATTGCACCTCGTATTAGTGACCTATAATTAGCACATCGGGATAAAATTCTACAAAGGCGTTTTGACACTTCAAAAATTGTGAAAGTGTTTCGCTATGTAGATGATTTTTTTATTTTTTTGGCCCATGATGGAAACGACATTTCAAGTACTGCATCCAATGTCCTTTCAATTTTTAAAAGACTGTTTGGATCCTTTGGATCCAAACAGTCCTATGAGCTTCCGGTTGAAGAGTCTCCAAGGCTCTTCGACCTCAGACTGTTTTTTTCTTTCTCGTCACACTTGTTGGTCCTACGCTCCGAGGGTGAAAAGGCCACCCCTCCATTGTCGATCGGCCTACTCCAAATTAGTTAAGAGGGGCGTAGTTAACATACGCCTAACAAATTCCATCAAAACGTCATGGCTGCAAACTAAAAACTAGCTTTGACGCGAAGATAGCTAGGCTACTACCAAGGAGTACCCTATGCACTTAATAATATCTGTCGCAGAAAAACTCCTTCAGAAAATTAAAAATCCCGATTTAACCCAATGTAAGAAAAGGGACCGAAACCAAAGGCCAGCCGTTATGCCGTATATTCACCTATTTTTCATGGTCTTAAAAAGAGAAGCAACCGCGTAAACGTAAACGTATATTCTCTGCTCCATACAAGCTGTCTAGTTTATGTAAAAAAGTCAATTTATCCTCCGATAGAACCTTAGGTTGGATAAAAAAAGCATCACACCCGTTTGGTTACGTGCTCTGAAGGGGTGGTTTATACAATTGCCCTCTCATGCGGTAAACAGTATGTCGGGCAAACCGGGAGGTGTCTGAATGACCGGTTACGAGAACATCACTATAGCATAAACAGAGTAATCTCAGGTAACTTAGACATCCATTGCCGGGACTGCGGATGCTCAGCGGACTTGAGTAACTGCGCTGTAATTGCCAGAAGTGGTATTCAGCTGTCACGTGAAATTATCGAAGCTGAAAAAATAGCCAGGCTAGACAAGCAATACGTCAGTGTCCCGTCGTTAGCTTTATCAAAGAAAGAATTGGATTATCTCGAGATAACATTAAAGCACCAATAGTTATAAAAAAAATTTCGTTTATTTTTTGTTTTATTTTTATTTTTAAAAATATATTCTTAATTTCATTTTAAGTTGCCATTTATTTTGTTTATTTATTTATTCATTATTTATTTATTTATTTAATAATGTTTATTGGCTATTTGGTTTCTGGTGTTTAAAAATTTTAAATGTTCTCTTTAACGGCGAAGTAGAATATAACAATTTGAGGAAGAAGAAATGTATCACTGAGTTGCTAGTCAGCGCTGCGAGTCTGTTTCCCTCTTGTGTGCATGCGAGTGTGACTGTATATCCGCGCTGTTCTATCCAAACGCTGCCACTTGTTTTTCATTCTCTTCAAGCTGCTGTCTTGCATAATCGTGTTTCGGTCTTCAGAATCAAAGTTCTATAATGCGTCATTTATCTTATATTTACCAAAAGCAACAAAAAATTTCCCTTTTAAAAATAATTTGTTTAGAAATGAACGAGACCAATTAATCGATTAATTAATGAATTAAAGGGTGGCGATTACTCGGGTTACAAATTTTCATCGACGCCCAGCCCCAAGATCGGGAAGTAATCCGTTACTTTTTCAAGTAATTTTGTAATTGCCACTTTCCTTTTTGCGGCAGTAATTTGAAATGTAATTTCGTTACAAGTATTGGTTAACGGATTACTTTAATTACTCGCTACTTTTTAAGTATGAACATAATACCGAAACTGAAGCGATCTGAGCAGTCAATTCAGTAGCCTAACGATAGCAAGTTCCACAAATAGAAAAACATTGCGAAGAAGACATTAACCAATAAAATAAACAGGATTGTTGGTATGACCGGTCACTTGGGAGATCAGAAGACAACCCAAAGT
>JABSTQ010004393.1:0-82749 GCA_013358835.2 Ixodes persulcatus
AAAGTTACACTCTTGCATGTTTGCAGTGCACACAATTATGATAATGGAAGGGCATTTGCTACTGTCGCCTAGTGGTTGTGTGAGTGAAGAAAATTATAGTTTGTAGGACTAAATTGCTACAAATGTATATTAATTTCAATTTCAGCAATACAGGTATCCTACAGTTTTTGCCATGGGTCGTTTTCTTTGGTCTGACTTTTCAAAAGCTTGCAGTACGCTGTCAATTTTTCAGGCTTTGAACTTTTTTACATGCTTGATGACATTTTTGCGGGACTGTCACTCACTCCTAAAGTTACTGAGACCATGAAACGATAGAAAATGAAACTAGCACAAAAGGGTAGATAGTTGTAAACATGTTTGATGTGAACTGTTAAAAATAAGGGTGTACTGTGTTCGTTTTTTTTTTTTTTTTTAAGTGTTACTGCAACAAACTTTTAGCACTAATTTTATTGTCTAAATGTCAACCATGTTCTGCCCACACCACGGAGACACAATTTTGTTTGCTAAAAAAGACGGCAAAACATTATTTAAATAAACCAAATACTGTTGCATCACACCGCATAAAAGCAGCACCGCTACACGGAAACATGGGGGCAGGCTGTGTGCGTCCCAGCCTTGTCTAACTTGGCTGAACCGGATATATTTTTTCTCCTGTGCCTATTCAACTCCTGCGGAGAGCGGGGAGGGACAACTCGAATGGCCAGCTTGTGGTGCATTGACGCCGTAGGGTGGCGGAGCTCACAGCCACGCCAGTCCCCCTGTAGCCTTGACTGGAGACGACCCAGACGACACAAACGCGATGCATATCGGGAGATCTCCTGAGACATTAGTTTTAACTAAAGTTTTCGTGTATTTTTTAGCAAAAAATTGGTGTCTCCATGGCATGGTATGGCCAGAACGTGGTTGACATTTAGACAATAAACTAGGCACTACAATTTCGTTGCAGTGTCGCTTTGAAAACATTCTGCCCTTTTACCATATTTTTAATATAGGTAGTATTGGTATTGCTCTGAAAAACTGTCTTCAATTCACTTTTTGAGAAAAGTCCACTCCCCACCTGGTTTGCAAGGTTCATACGATGACGTCGGAAACATTTGTTCTGTTGATGGTCAGTACATTTAACTTAAACGCTTGTGCTTTTTTGGTTACAGGTCCCTTCCAGCACCATGCAGGGAAGAGAATGGCCAACAGAGGACTGATTGCAGGAAGAGTAATTGCATCTGCCGCTACCACAGATAACGAGCAAGCTGCGACGTCTCAGAAGGAGCAGTCAGGGTGTTACGAGCAAGCTGCGACGTCTAAGAAGGAGCAGTCAGGGTGTTTAACATAAATAAGTAGAGGTGAAACATTTGACTCTCATATTATGTCTTATCAAATTCTGTAAAGCTTGAAATAATTTATTTAAATATTTTAGGACTGATTAAGGAAAACCTGTGAACTTATGGTATGGCTCTATCAAGGTGCAGCGTATCTCATTGCCGCCTACTGGATTTTCTACATCCAGTATGCGAAGAAGGCACATAAGATGCTGACTTTCATTGAGCATGTTTTTGAGGACTGCTACATGAAGCCGTGGGTGAAGGTACTGGAATCGGTCAATTCTACAGAGTGATCGAGGCTTGTGTACCACAGTTAGCTTAGCGTTCCCTACACTGTAATAAATACCCCCGTCAGACGGCCATTTAAATGGCCTTCAGAATGAACTCCTTCAAAGAATCGACGAATCAGCTCATGATCTCGGCTCTGCCTGTGCCCTTCAGTGTTCGGATGTTCGCAGATATTTTAAGGAGTTTGCTCGGAAGGCCATTTAAATGACCGTCTGACAGGGTATAAGCCAGTTTGTCCCCAAGGCAACATGAGCTCTTGCCACACGACGTGTGCAAGAAATGTGCAAAATGTGTGCAATAAATTTATTTCATGCATGATGCTACCTGCTTATGCCTTTCCCTTCAGACTTCCTTACTTTGAAGAAACCCCTTAAAGGTAGCAAGAAAATACTCTCAGAAATCACCATTAAAACTTCTAGGTGGATGCGAAGGAATACTCCCGTAGGTACACATGACTCCCAGGAGGATGTGAAAGAAGACTCCCGTGGGCCCACGTAGTAACTCCCAAATGGATGTGAAAAAATAGTCCCTTAAATGCACTTAAAAACTCCCATATGGATGTGAAAGAATGGTCCCACAAGTGCACATAAAAACTCTCATATGGATGTGAAAAAATAGTCCCATAAATGCACGTAAAAACTCCCAAATGGATGTGAAAAAATAGTCCAATAAATGCACGTAAAAACTCCCATATGGATGTGAAAGAATACTCCCGTGGGTCCACGTAAGGACTCCCAGGTGGATGTAAAGTAATATTCCCGTGAGTCCACGTAAAAACTCCCATAAGGATGTGAAAGAATACTCCCATGGGTCCACCTAGGAACACTTTGATGGAAGTAAATAAATACTCCCATTGATCCACGAACAGACTCCCGTACTGATGGGAGTTCTGTACTTACCCCCTTGCACCCCCCAAAAAACTCTGGCCTGCATGGGACTCAATTCTGAACTCCCATCCGGCGGAGTATATCAAACTCCCAGATGGGAATGCGCTAGAGGACAAGCGATATACTCTCATCTGGGTATATTTTCGTTTAGTGTGGAACCTCCGCCCTTGCGTCAGCGGAGAAGCGTCGGCGAACGACTCCCGTGGACCGCGCCTTGTGCAGGGCGAAGTGGGTCTTCACCTTGATGTTTCGCATTAAGGTCACAGCCAGCAGCTCCTCCAGCGTGGCCCTGTCGTCGGTGGCGACGCCCACAATGTCGAACCGCGTGTTGGCCCCGGTTTTCGTCACGTGACCCTTAGCGGCAAGAACCAGGGCCCTCGCCAACTTGGCCTTGATTTTGTCGTTGAACTGGGCTTACCTGAATGGCGGATGGGTATGGTGACTGGGGGGAAGGGCCCAGTGACTTGTGCGCTCTAGGTGGAATTCGATTAGAGGCGATACAGCGAAGGTGGGATTATGCTCTCCGCTCATTCCATGGGCCTACTCGAAAGAGTTGCTCTCGCTTACTCCTTCGCCCATGTCTATCAGCTGGAACCGGTTATGCGTGGTGATATTGGCCCCGAATCGTGTCCCGTTCGGGAAGGATATGGCTAGCTGCTCCGTACTGAGACCGGAGTGAGCTACTTCCTCATTTGTTTCCGGTGTGGCTCCGGCCACGATGGTCAGCGAGCCGGCTTCTCCGGGTGGGCTCCTGGGCCAAACAGGATACAGACCCACAAGCTCGACTCGAGGAGGGGTCCAGTGGCACCTGCGTGCCGTGTGCGGGTGGGAACCATATGGAGCCTGGCCACCGGTTGCTTTGACCGAAGCGGCTCGTCTCGCTTCGCAGAACGACCACGGAAACCTTCAGGAAGCCTTTCCTACGCGTTTCAGGACCGGAACCGTTACTATTTATTTTTTTGTAATGGCGCCCTTTGTTTGAAGAAGTTTCCTAAACAAGGAATCTGCGAACCAAGTCTCCGACCGAAAGCTGTTGACCGATACTGGAGGATTAAGACGATACGGAGTTCATAATTCGGTTTCCTGTTTTCAAGTGTTTTTTTTTTTTTCATATAGGCAGAAAAGCTTTTCGTTTTGAAGTTTGGAAGTAACCGAAAAAGTAACGGTTTATTTTTAAAAGTATTGGACAAGCGTTTTTCTTCTCAATTAATAGAGTAATCTCGTAGGCTACGCCACCGCTGCCACGGATCATCCAGGTAACTTTAGTATTTTTGCACGTGTAACGGCCTTGCAAGAGCTTTGCGTGTTCAGAGCATGTGTTCATGGAGTTTATTCTTTGGACGCTGCATTTGAGCACGCTGTTCTCCGCATGCGCTGAACGAGGTTGCGTTATTAGACTGCTAAGACCGGTGATCTCGATGGTGTGGAATGCGCGTTGCAAAATAACTCTGGAAGCTCGACGTCAGCACGTGTTCAGCAGTTGCGTACAGAGCTATGGCCGCCAGTGAACACTCTCTATTAGCCCCGAGAGCGAACACAAGCGTCGCTGTGGTCGGCCTTCCACGATTGGCCGAACGCTGACTATGACGTCAGAAAAGGATTTATCATTGACGGAAATAAGTGGAATGAAAGAACTTTAATTTTGACGGTGTTGGCAGTGTTCCTTTGAGAGCGCAAGGATTTCAAGCTTCCACCATGCTATTTACAAACACCATCGAACTTGTTATTTGCAAGGTAATGACGTCACAAGGGGGAACCATAGGAGGGCGCCACCAAAACATCTCGCCGCTAATTGGCGACGTGACCAATTGAAAGCGTTGCAGTGGTCGGCCTTCCACGATTGGCCGAATGCTGACTTTGACGTCAGCAAAGAATTTCCCATCGACAGAAATAAGAGTAATGAAAGAACTTTGATTTTGACGGTGTTGGCAGTGTGAGTTTAAAAGCACAATGATTTCCAGCTTGCTGCATGCTAATTACAAACACCATTGAACTTGTTGTTCACGAGGTAATGACGTCACGAGGGGTAACCATAGGTGAGCGCCACCCAAACAACTCGCCGCTAATACGCTCCGCTGCTAAAAGTACGCTGCGGACTGGCGCGAACTTTGCCCGACGGTGTTGGCTCTGCGTGCGGCGTTCCATTGGTAAGGGCTCTTTATGATCCAACGTGAACGAACGCAACACGCGCCGGCGCAGACCAACGTTCGTCGGCGAATGAGCAACGTCACGCCGCTCCGAGTAGTGCCCCAACGACCGTGTTTACTGTCACCGTAGTGCAGCGACGTCCAGCGCGACCTGACGAGCAGCGCCACTTTGCGCATGAGCGTCTCCATGGCAACCGCATCGTCTTCACAACGAAAAACCGCTTCTTGGTCGGTACCAACCTTGCAGTCGGTCGGTTTGGTTCGTCTATGTGGTGTTGCTATGTTTAAAACAGGAATTCTGGGCTGTGGTTATCAGTTAGAAAACCAGCAAATGATGAGAGCTAACGAGTGGAAACCAGCATTATTCGCTTCGAAATTTCACACAAATGTTGACCGAAAAAGAAAAAAAAAGTACATCTTCTCGAAACTCGAAGCAAGCCGCTTGGCAGATTCGCCAAGGGACTCCAGCGATTCCGACAGTATGCCTCGATGAAATTTATGCACTCTATATTCCACAGCGACCTCTTTCTGACAGATGGCCAGTGCGTTATTATTACCGTACATTTCACGTTAGACATCGAAGAGAGCGGAGGATGCCTAAATTACGCAATGTACGTGTTCGAAATCGTATCTCACTTTACAGAGCCCATACAAACAATACTACCGATGCAGTCCCACTTTTGTTGCGCATCGTACTATTGTTTACAAGCTGAGACAAGCCGGCTGATAATTTCGGGTTGGCTAAATAGTTCAGGTGTTTCACTGGGTCCGCTGTTCCTGTGCTTTCGACGGCGCTCTTGTTTTGATCGGGAGCGGTTATATGCGATCATGTGCGTACGACTAGCACATGATCGTCTATAACGCACAGATTAGGTCATTCTTAATTCTAATTGACTCTACCTTTGGCGCGTCATCCAGCTTCCAGCTTTTGCCGGCATCCCGCCACCACCGTGTTCGGCGTAGTGGCCATATTGTGCCTCGGGTGTTGCACATCTTCTGAGCTGTCCAGAGCCACGCATGCACTCGTTCATTCGAGCGCACGACCGTTCAGTATCCACTCACACCGACACCGGAACGCGATAACTGCACTCGACACACAGTTAGAACGGTAGGTTCAGATCGAAGAAATGAGTCGCACACACACACACACACACACTCCGACTAGTCTCGACATCCGGATTCTGGAATAGGGCACTTCTGTGAACAGGCTCGCTCGCTCGCTCACCGTCATTGCGCGGAGTCAGGCAGTTGGCCCTGCAATCCTTAGCGCCCGGCACCTCGTTCCAGTTCAGACAGCCGATGGGCAGGTTGTCTTTGGGCAGGCAGTCCTGGCTCACGCTGTCGTAGAAGTACTCCGAGCGCGGTATGTTCGGAATGCATGGGAGCCACATCGCGGACTCGTCACACGGAGACGCTGGCGGGAGAAGTTAGTCAATTGTTAAACCCTGAATTCTTGTTTGATTTAATAGTCCGACAAAAACAGGAGGTTCGAACTGGCCATGACCAAGCAACGCGGTACTTGCAGCTAGTCAGTTTTTGCGGTAACAAAGGACAATAGTTCGTAACTTCTGGGGCGGGGATGAGGGGGGGGGGGGGGAGGGGAGGGGGGGGGTTGTATCTTCAGGTTGCGCCTGTCATTTTTACCACGAGAAATCGCTAGATGGACCTAAAAAAGATGGGGACATGGTGTGTCAGTGTAGGTCATCCCTGAATAAACGCGTTAAAAAGCAACGAATCATTAACGACGACAAATATTAAAGCGTCTACCGCTTCGTAAAGACGACATATTTTGAGCAACGAGTAAGTATACGTCTTAGGGTCCAGCTCAGGTAAGGCGTGCCTTTTGAATCGCACTAAAGAGAACCGTACTTTTTGAGAGAGTAACATGTAACGGCATACATTCACTCCATGTGAGTAAAGTTTTCACGTCTCAACATGAGCACATAGAGGCCTACGCATGGCGTGATAGCGAACGCCCGCCCCGAGACATGCGGCGACAAGACCGCACTTAGGTCCGTCTTGTTGCTGCGTGCTAGCCTTGTGCTCCTCCAGAAACGCTGCATGCAAGGAGCGCTGCTTTGTAGCTGTGCTGAAGCAAGCTAGGCGGAGCTCCGCGGATTCACTACAGATGACGTATGGGGGGGAGGCCTTTTCTATAAGCTTGTATTGACTAAACACCTCGATGTGTTGGCTTTCGTTTCACGAGTAGCGACAATGCACGAGGCGCGTGCTCCGTGCGGCACTTGGAAGCAAATGGCGGCAAACCACTCACTCGTGGCACATGTCTTGCGCCTTTGCACGACAATGCCATTCGGTGCATGGAAGGAACGCCAAGCATCATCCAGGGATTTTAAGGGGGCGGAGCAACGATTTTTTTTACTTCGCATAAATACAACTTAGAATAAATATCTTAAGTTTACAACTTACGGAACACTTGTTATATTTCCTCCTTGTCAATCATAGTCGCAAAAAAGTAAAAAAAAAAACAAAAAAAAACAAAAAAAACAAGCAGCATTGTCCCCCTCAACTTGTATTCAGAACAGGTGGTCACGTGATCTGGAGCATATGCCGGCCGTTTATCTTAGCCACTCGCTGTGATTGCGAAAGCACAGGGCACGTCCTGAGTTCCAGATATTGTTATAGACGATTGATGGCACAACATCGGGCGACCGCCGACGAGTATGTGCAATGTGCAATTGTAAGCATGTCAAAGGTACGTTCACGCGCACCCTACACATGCTTGCACGCATGAGGCACCAGTGAGGCGCCATGCTTGCCATTGTCTGTGGGGAGAGCAAGTCATCTGCTCCTCGCGCAGGGGTTGCGATGACGTCGAAACAACGTCTAGTTCTGATTGGGTCTGATTGGAAGAATAGCAGGTAGACCTTAATGCTCAATTCTTTGAGGGCTACCCACTGTTTTTTTTTACAATCATCCAAAAAGAACTTGCTGTTCTGACATCATCGTAACCGCTGTGCATGAAGCACACAAATTTGCACTCCGTATAGACATGTTTCGCATAACCTTATACCTGCCCGCCACTGACGTACCCTCGACCCGGTCCACTTTAGAGAGATAGCTTTATGAACAAAACTTTGCAGAGATTTCGTCTTCGTCCTTTGCCGTCGCCGCACGCTCGAAAAATGAAAAAAAAAATTATTGTTTTTTTTTGCCGCGAGGGGAGGGAAGTTGGGACTCCCTGTCCACCGTGCCGCGCGAATCGAGCGAAGACGAGCGAAGAGAGAAGCCCTGACGTGCGGCAGAGAATTGCGCAAAATAAGGGCGAATCATCGTGTCGAATGCTTAGAAAACTTGTTTTCAAACATTTCTCGCGGTAAGCGAATCCCACTTTGGCTATATTCAGTTGGTACACGTAATGTTGGATGGTTTTAGAAACTTTCAACACCCTTAACCACTTACTTCATTGATCACTGCTGGCAGTGGTCAGTGGCATCCACGACGCCAACCACGACCGCTTAATGAAAATAAACTACGTTGCACCTCTGCCCTCAGGTAAACGTGACGGCACCATTACTCCCGCATTGCGTGACCGCGCTACAGCTTTAGCTTTCGTTTCTTCGCACATTGTGCGCGAAAAATACGGCTTTGTTAGATTGCCCGCGGACACAGTGTATGCAACCGCCAAGGTTATGGACGAAAAGGCTTAGAAACGGACGTCGTGGGTCAGTTAGTTTCGAGTGCTTGTTTATACCATGTTTTACGTTCCAAAATCTACGGTTGTCTCGCCATCACTGTGTGGTCGTCGGTTGCACAAATGACTTGCCTAAGAATAAGAACACTCGCTAAAAGTGTGCCACAAGAAGCTGCAGTGAGAGTGTGGCTGAAATGTTACTGACCTACACATGTTCGCCAAACATTCTTCTTTATAAACTCAGTCGATTGCGAGAGTGAATCGCAAATCCTTTGCATCCGATTCATCGTCCTGTTTACGCTCACGACTATTTCGTTTACGGGAAGAGGACAGATTAGAACTCGGATCAAGTGCTCCGATTAGGTTTTAAAGGGATACTGAACCAAAGAATTCAGTGCCCATAATAAGTGGCGCACGTTTTTTTCACGAGCCAGCAGCAGCCGGTGTGCGCGAGCACACGCAACGAAAATGACGTCAAAGACCTCCATTCGCGCTTAAGAGGACAGTGAAATGCATGGGTTTCAGGCCAAAGGAGAATAAAGACAGGCTTTTTATCTCTACAAGTGAAAGCTACGTGCTTGTTAGACCAATTAATTGCTTACCTTTTACACCAGACACCACTGTGTAGATTAAAATCTTGTCTTTATTCTCCTTTGGCCCGAAGCCCATACATTTCACTGTCATCTTAACCGCGAGCGGAGGTCTTTGACGTCATTTTTGTTGCGTGTGCTCGCGCACAGCGGCGGCTGCTGGCTCGTGGAAAGAACGTGCGCCACTTATTATGGACACTAAATTCCTTGGTTCAGTATCCCTTTAAGGGAAGGTATGCTAATGCACCATAGCAAGTGAATGGTATGAAAACGTCTACGTCTGACAAATCAAGATGCAGGTATCAAATTCCGAGAACCTTTCTACACAGACTATATTAAACTGCTGATATATACCTTCGTTTTTGGAAACTCAATCAAAATACCTCACCGTCTTCGTCCTGGTTCCCTCGAGAAAGCAAGGCGATGTCGTCTGATCAGCCAGCTCGTTTCAACCGATCAACTCCTAGCCAAGGTATTATAGCCATGTCGAGCCACGTTCTCCCCATACCCATACCGTTGCCTACCCAGATAGCTGTGCTGCCAGAGCCAGCCGGTATTTGAAATTTTAAGCCGCTAGACGGCATTGTCGGTGCCGCGATTCGGAAGTTGGCGACGGCCTAAAAAAGAGGGTCTATGAGAATTAAAAACAGTGCGCAAACCAGCTGATGGAAATTTAAAATATTAAATTAAATAAAGACTAAAACAGAAAAAGATTTTTTTTTTTTTTTTACTGTGGAAGAGAAAGTAACATGGTTTGACAATGTTTCCCCGTTACTTTTTTCTCTTTCTGGCCCAGTCCCGAATTAAAAGTATGAGTGCTATAGGGTTTGGCAAATGTCGTCTTCGCGGAGATTGAACAAGGGGCAACTACCCGAATTTTAGTCGAGCTATTTCTCTATTGGATCCAGTCAATGAGCCGCAATCAAATATTGTCCATTGGGTACTGTGCAAACACTGCAACTTCCAAGCTTCGTAATCAAGCTTTGCGATGGAGAGATTGAAAGAAAACGCTAGTTTCTATTCTTGAAATTACACCGCAACAAATTAGTTCATTGGTCAATGGCTTTCTGTACGAGCATATTTGGGGCCCATTAGGGACATAAGCTCGTGCAAAGTAAAAAAAATTCCAAATGAATTTCGTTGTGCCGAGCGGAGGCCAGCACGGAGCACTTGTTAGAGTGCTTCAGTATTGGGATCGCGCTTCATCGGTACAATGGCGAGAAAGCTTGTCGTCATTGCAGCCTCCGTGCAGTTTTGTAGACTTCCCTTGTGAAGGTTCCATACCAAAAAAGGATATATAATACTCAGCGGCTTAAACACGGGGCAAGAAGGAACAGCAATCAAGTTCAAGAAACAACCACAGAGAGAGTTCAAAAGAGTTCGTTTAAATGACAGCGGCTAATTTTCTAGCCTTCTGCTTGCTTGGGCTTAGCCCAAGATCCTTCTAACTATTTTTCCGTTATAAATGTTTTCTTTAGAGGATGTTTTATTGTTTTTTACCCAGTTAAATTATTTTCAAATGACTTAAGCCTGCAATGTTATACTTCGCTTCAGCTTATGCCCTTACGCAGCTGACGCTACAAGCTAATGGGACCAACGAAGCAGTGTCAAAAGCGCGAGTCACTGGACCTTTTTTGTTTATGATTGGTTCAGCGACTATAGAACGCGCACAGAAGCATGAGAAACCCCACGATGGCGCGCTTGTGGTGCTCTCTGATTGATAGCATCAACTCGTAGCTCCGGCTGCGTCTGGACCAGGGTGTAAGATAGACAGGTGGGAAAACGAGAGCCGAATGAGCGACCGGATTGTGTCCCCCTCGGTTTTTTTCTTTTTCTGTGGCGCCATCTATGTGGGGCACCGCGAACTCGCACTCCGGGTGGGTGACCGGTGGCACCGGCTAAACTGACGGAGATATTTTCTCGTGGATATTCAATGGAGGAGCGTCGTGCTCTCGGTTTATTTGGCGCACTCTCCCATAGAGTTCCATGCGAATCCGATTCCAATTTTTTTCCTCTCGCCGCAGCGCCACCTGTCGCAAATCGGGGGTACCCGCAAGCAGACGAGTACACAATCCGGTCACGGCGCCGCTGGTAGGCTTCTATGGGCCGTTTCCCCACCTGTCTATCTTACAGCCTGGTCTGGACCTAAGCTGAAACCAAGTGGGAGCAGAGTGAGGCACTTTATTTTTTATTCCTTCGTTCAACTTTTATGTGTGTCGAGTGCTTCCGAGGAAAATTGGGTAGATTTTAAGATCAACAAAAAGGTGCGGTTTTGTGTCAATTAAAAAAAAAATCGTCGGGAGTACAAATTGTTTTTGCCAACTATGTTTGATACTTTCTAGACCCGAAGCGCTCTTTGGAAGCGCTGGCTAAGCAAAGTACACGGTTATATATAGTAGTACATTTTATAGATATGAGTGGAAAACCAGCTCGAAGTATACTTCTGACATCTCCCAGAAAATCAGGAATAGAAAAAAAATGGCATATGAGTATTACATCCTTCACCAGACGGTTCGCCTCAACAAGAGGTCACCCAGAAACTTCGTTTTACAAAGACTTACGTGGTAATATGTTTGGACCTGCCAATTAACAGAAACAAAAATATGATGCCAAATTAATGAGCTATGTATTACATCACTCATATTTACTGGTATCGCTTTAAAACACTAATTTCTACGAAAAAACCTCGGTTGAAGTACGGCGGCAACTTGTTTTTTTCTCGATGTATTTGTTGTGTTCCTGCTAAGCTGTTCAATCGGATTTTTTCAGGTCGTAGGAATGTAAAGGTAAGCAGATACAATAAAGCAAAATACAATGTTAAAAAAGAACTCTAATTGTTGGCTCTCTCACGTGATATTTATATTTGTCCCAGCATAGTTTAAACAATGGATTATGAGAGATAAGTGCAAGGAATAGATCCTGAACTAGCTGTTTCCTGTCCAAATATCAGCTCCTAGCCCAAAACCTCCCAAAACGTTATGGGGTTTATATTTTTTTAATATATATTTTTTTAATAACAAAAGAGTAGAACGCCCGGCTCATGGCCGCGTATTGTTCAGGTCTGCTTTTCCTGCGGAGAGACAGCTGCTACTTTGCTCTGCGCCACAAGATTGTCTCGAGAGGTCGTAGCGTTCGCGCTTTTCTGACGGAGGCTGAATAAAGCTCTTTGGGTTTTAACGTGGTGCAGCTGCTCGCAGCTTCCACATGAACGGCTTCACGACCTCTCAAGAATGCTGGTAAAGTCAATAGCACGTAGAAGGCAAGGACTTCTCATGACGTCATCGTCAGTGGTCTTGAGGTCTAGCATTGTGAGGCGCTGCACGACGCGCTGGCAATGCTGACGCAAGCTTGGCGGCGTTGCCTGAAGTCACTAGTAATGACGTACGGGCGGAAAAGCGTTGTCTTATAGGTCGACATTTGACTCAGTCACAGCACGACAGTAAAAGCATGGCGAAGCTAGGTATTTTTTTTTTATTATTAGCAGAAAGTTGCATAAAGTCATTATACCTCATCTCAGTTTACGATGAACTAAAGGCCAAAGTTACAAGCAGCTAAGTTCAATCACGAACCTGTTAGGAATCAGGTGGTGTATTGGCCCGACTTGGTTATCAGTACGTGGGTCTCTGATATCGACCAACACATTGTTTACAAACAAGCCCGCGTTTGCCCACCGGGCGAGGGCACTGCGCGCGCGCAGAACCCAGATCCCGCGTAGGCGAATCACCTGCGCATGCCCAGTGCCGCTAGCAGCGCCACCGCAGCGGCGTGACGTCAGAGAGCTGAGTTGGTCTATATGCACGCCAGGAAAACACGTGGTTCCTAGCTGAATTGCGATTGGACCTGGCAGCCCGTTTCTTTGGCCTTTAGTTTATTGTAGGGTGCGACGAGGTATAGTAGGATCGTTTATGCTTTAGACAGGGGCGGTTACTCTCTACCAACAACAACAACGTTTTCTCTGTTACTCTAGAACGCGTAATGCATCCACGAGATCCACGAGAAGTCACACATGAAACAGAATCTTTTCATTTGCACGTGAGCTAAAGTCCGCCCATCACATCTGCATTTGTCTGCAACCCAACTCACGTCGTAAGGGGGGCACAAAGCTGCATAAGACACCCGGAAGCAGCGGAGCGCAAGTGTTTGAACCAGCCTTTAAACAGTCCGAAACATTGTGCCCCATGCTTGCTTAGTGTTTCAGGTATGAAATATAGAGATGACACCCAAATGTTACTTATGTGGTGGGCGGTAAACAGGAAACCACTTGCAAATAGGTTTATTCGGATCGGGCCCCAGCTTTCGTCTGCTCGCGCACGAGTTTCTCGGATGGCCACCAGTTGATAGGTGCCAGTCTCTCATATCTAACACGAAACACCTCGTTATGGTGGGTAATGGCGACGTGCGCGATTGAAAGCGTCGCTGTGGTCGGCCTTCCACGACTGGCCGAATGCTGACTACTGCGTCAGCAAAGAAGCGGTCATCGACGGAAATAAGAGTAATGGAAGAACTTAAATTTTGGCGGTGTCGGCAGTGTTGGTTTCAGAGCGCAATGGTTTCAGGCTTCCACCCTACTAATTACAAACACCATCAAACGTGTTTTTCGCAAGGTAATGACGTCACAAGAGGGAACCATAGGAGGGCGCCACTAAAACATCTCGCCGCTAATAGCGAAAGGCGTACCGAGCGCTCCGCGTTCTTGCGTAGTTCCACGTGCCGCCGCTTTATGAGAACAAAAGAAGCGCTGTGGACAGAGTACCGATGCATTTCTGCTCGAAGGGGCATGAGGTGAAAAGTTTCACTGTGTACTAAAGTGATGTGCGCGCGGGGCGCGAGAGCGTCTCGTACTCCAGGTGCCCATACAGGACGCACATTTACGCCGAGCTTCCGCGGGTGGAATCCAACTTCTTATCGTGCCTTGGTTTTCTTTTGTAAAGTTAATGTGGCATCGCCTTTACGTCTGTCTCGTTCTAGGTAGAGTGCCTCGATGTCCTTCTGTTTAGGGTGATGCCATCGTTTGTAGTACCCTATGCCGACAGCACGCGCTCACAGTGAAAATACAAAGAAATCGCAGGAAACAAAATGTCGCCGTAGCACAGTCAGCGCCACGAGCGCGTGCAGGGACACGCTCTTTCACGCGCTTCAGAAAAAAAAAATAAAAATAACCGTTCGAAACAAAATGGCCAGATGTCATCACCCCAAGCAAAGCGCACATGAAGGCACCCTTGTTCTAGGGTGCCTCAATGTCCTTCTGTATTAGCGACGTGCGCGATGGAAAGCGTCGCTGTGGTCGGCCTTCCCCGATTGGCCGAATGCGAACTATGACGTCAGCAAAAGATATCACATCGACGGAAATAAGAGGAATGAAAGAACTTCAATTTTGACGGTGTTGGTAGTGTTGCTTTAAGAGCGCATAGATTTCAAGCTTCGACCATGCTCCTAACAGACACCATCGAACTTGTTGTTCGCAAGGTCATGACGTCACGAAAGGTAACCTTAGGAGGGCGCCACTAAAACATCTCGCCGCTAATAGGGTGATGCCACCCTTTGTAGTACCCGATGCCGACAGCACGGGCTCAGGGGTAAACTACAAAGAAATCGACGAAAACAAAATGTCACCATAACAGAATCAGCGCCACAAACGCGTGCAGGGACACGCTCTTTCACGCGCTTCTGAACAAATAATAAAAAAAATCGTGTGAAACAAAATGGCCAGATGTGCTTTGCTTAGGGCCAAAATGACCCTCAGCAAAGCGCACATGAAGGTACCCTATCTCGTTCTTTTTCAGTATTTGACAGCACTAGCCTGCGACAATGGGTGGGGCCCTCTTGCTTATAAATAACGATCAAGAAGGACATTAGCTGCTCCTGTCTATCTGAAAGACAGGCTATAAATTCTAGAGGCAAACATTTAAAGGGTTATTATTACCTGTTTCCCAAAAATCCTAATATTGTTTTGGAAATGATCTTGTTTTGACCGCAGGACAAAGAAATTCGGCTTCAATTGGTGGTTTGTGAACTCCATAAAGAAAAAAAGAATATGTATAAAAAAACTTCTAATGTAAAGCACACTGAAAATGCGTATTTTTTAAATATTATATTCACTACACTGTAAATTTTCAAACTTAGTATATTGACTTGAGGTGTTAGTTAAATCCTTGATTAAGAAGTCACGTTTTTGCACCATTAAAACGATTTTTCAGACCTCCTGAACCGCAGTGCTTGTCCATCTCACCTACAACATATCACCGAGATCGCGCGCGCGCGCGCCGTGCGATGGAGGGTGGGGTACCGGGGCTCCAGTGTTCGAGAGAGATGCAGTGGCAAGAGCGGTGGCCGCCCCGTGAAGATTTTTCGCGTATACGACACCGTGGCGCTGCTGTTTTGAGCTCGTGGAACGCGCAACTGCCAGCCTCGTCGTTGGCGCTGCTCGGCGTGTACTACTGTGGTTCGACTGGAGCTTTTCGCGACGCTGAACAATTGCTAATGCAAAAAATTGTAGGTTTTCCTTTGAACTAACGCCTCTAGAGTGTGTGCTATCCTAAGTTTCATTATTTGCGTGTTTTTGCTGGAGATTATTTGATTAAAATCGACTCCTCCCCCCCTCCCCTCCTTTCAGTACTGACACGTCGTTCAGTAACGCTATCACATGGACTGCACGCTTAATTGCTGCGAAAGAAACCACACGATACTGATATAGGAAGAAAAAATAGACTAATAAATCTCAATAAATTTCTTACTTTTTTAATAGTGAGAGGAACAATAAATTGGTGTATTGCTTTTTGTAATCGTGTTGCTGATGCCGAGACCAGCGTTGTGTAAGGTGCAAGGCCGAGCGCGTTTGGAAACGACCAAGGTGCCACTGCAACTGGCGAACGTATAGCAAATTGTTTTTTTGTGGAAGGCAGTCTAGGAATAAGAAATACCTTGATTGGGAGTACATGAAGCATTAAAATACAATATGAACACAAACTTCAACAACCCCTAATATCAAAAACAAAATTTATTCTCAACTCACTACTTCATGACCCCTCAAAGTGGTGATGCACTTCATCGACATACACATCAAGCACATGACAGACATCCAGTAACATACCACGCAAAAAGACTACAAAGTAGTCATAATATATTGCGGCATAGAATCCTAACCTCTTCGCCATTGACGATGTGCACATAGTCCCGAAGGATAAGGCACGATTCAAAAGGTTTCTCTCACACCGCAGATGTCTCGGCGAGGCGTTTATCTTATCGTTTAAAATTTTTTTCCCACTGTAGTCTGCGCGACTCCTTCTTTGGCGCACGAAACAGCGACGGCTTACGGTCGCTGGTGCTCCGGCTGCCCTTGTTGACCAAGCAGCCCGACCTGCATCCCGGTGCGAAGCAGTGTGTGTGTGTGTGTCCGCCTTTTTCCTTGCATTTATGACCGAGACGGCAACGGAAAGGTGAAGACTCCCCACCACTACACCACAAAGAAAAGTGATACGCGTCTATGTTCGGGAGAAGCGTACCACCTCAGCTTCGACTTCTTCTTCGCTCATCGCACATCTGCCATCTGCCACAAATTCTCCTAGGGCTCGGAACTCCAGCGCCACTCGCGGCCATCTACGTTGACTGTCCTCGCACGGCCCATTGTAAGCAGGCGCCGCTCTTGCCACTACATTCTTAGAACACTGTACCGGTGCCTTCCCGTGACGTCATGAGCACGTGGCATGCATTCGATTTCCTGCTCGGCAAACCTCCCCTTATAGCCAACGTAACATCATCGCCCACAGCTCCCTTCCTCTCCTCACTCGCCGGAGAACCACTACGAAATTTCGTCGCAAGGCTGGGCGCTTACCCAGTTGTATGTTTGAGGCATAGTTAACGTGGAGTTGTATACGTTAGAACAAACCTTGAGTACCGTCCGTGATTCAAAAATAGGGAGCCCTATACTCCGTTTCATACTTAGCGTGCAACGCTTTCAAAGCTACTGGCGCGAGCGCGTGGCTTCATCTATGGTTTTGTTTGCGCGAGAAAGCGTGCAAATGATCAACGAGGTCAAGCCCCATGCTCGCGCCAGTAGCTTTGACAGCGTTGCACACTAAGTATGAAACATAGTATACAAATACTTACTCAATGTGCTTGCTGCAAAGAATAAAACAATTGCGATTATTTAGACTGCACATACCCCCTGCCATTTCAGAGAGTAAAAATGCGGTGTCTCTCTTACAGTAACGGGTGGAGAGGAGCTCCGACTCGTCTGAAACCAAGTCGCACAAAACATCTCAACACTACAGAATGAAGCTTTGTTGTATCGGTAAACACAAGAGAAACGATCTTGGAGCGTAATTTCCGGGCTCAGGTTCCTATTCTGCGAGACTTGAGCTTTTTAGATTCCATGCGAAGAAAACGAATTGTACATCCTTTTCACGAAAATTCAAAGGCAGATTTAGACACCAGCGAGTGCTTATGACCGAGAAATTTAAAACTGGTGTTACCTATGGGTAACCATGGAACGCTCGTGATTTCCGTAAATGTTCTACTTTTTCCGCGCATTATTAGTTTTTTTTTCATAAGCTCGTAAAAGCTTTTGACAATGTGATAAACGACCATTTCTCATAAATAGTACGCACATTTGTTCTCGGAAATAGCGCAAAACCTTGGCTCTAGTAAAATGCAGTTCCAGTGTCGCCTCATAGGTGGCGCCAGCGTGCCAGTGTATTCTCTCGACGTAAGAGGTCACTTAAGAACTCGGTCCTGAGCCAAGGCAATGATGTGAACCGCACTTAAGAGCAGTCTAAAGGCAGCACGCCAGACTGACCCGCGAAGATGTAGGTCAGGATAGCCACGACGCCAATCAGCACGGCGGGAAAACCGGAAGTCACGACGCAGAAACACAGGTAGGTGATGGCGCTCGGAACGACTTTGGTCTGTCTGGAAAGCGTCAATGCAACAAAATCATTTTTTATGTACATATAAAAAAATACCTTTCAATAATAAAATTTCTGAATAAAAAAAAAAAAAAAGAAAAGAAAATAGAGCGAGACATAAGCTCATCTGTACATCATTGTTGTATTTCCTTACAAATGCCGATTCGGGGCTTTGTTGGAGCGCTGTTACACTCGAATAAAACACGTAAATAATTTATGACGTTCGCCATTCCACAAAATAATAATACACATTGAACAAAAAACGTTGTCTGGCATAGTTGGAGCGTTAGAACAAGTAGAAGGGGATTGTATTAAAAATGAACGATCTAAAATTGAAGTTGGAAAGAGATTGAATAGAGGGACGGTAAGAAAAAGCAAAATCATGCAAAGGTCAAGACAAATAAAACTATACTTAGTTTATATACGCAATATGTTTTAATACTTTATGCATCACTGAAGTTGAACTATTCTATAACTGATAAATTAAAATTCATTAGTGTCACAAAAGTTCAATAACGTTCGATGCAAAGCTAACACGAACTGCGTTGAAAGAAAGCTAGTCAGTTTATTTTTTATTCTTTTCTCTCGTGACGGTTGCTTCTGAAATTGATTAATAGCTTTAATGGCCATATTCAATAATGGCTGAGAATTGGCACTTCTCTATTCATACTCATGCAAGCGCGCCACGAAAAAACAACATATGGATGTATGATGTCAAAGACAGTACGCGGAGGTGTGTTTCGTATTAAGAATTACCTTGCGTGTAAGGGACGATAAATAAGACAAGTATTCACATTTACAGGGGAAACTAGGTCAACTATAGTACTCCTAAAATCTTTTTTTTTTTTTTTCCTATACAGCGACCGAACACTGTGGTTTAATAAACGGAAACCTGGCTAAAGTTATGGTCTCTTTACCTTTTGCATGTCTCAGTAATACCAGAAAGCTTTAAAAAATAAATGGTTCGTTATATGCATCACCGCTGGGCCGTAACCGCTAACATGACATGTCACATTTGAGTGACTGTCAAACAATAGATGGTATTAATAACACTACTGGTGAGCGCTCAAAACAAGCAATTAAAACACTAGTTTCAACAAGTATATATTGCGCTGCTCATCTTGCTTTTATTATCAGTTATTTATTAGCTGTTTTACTTAAACACTGACTGAGCAATACTTCTGCTTTAAACATAAATGCTTACCTCACGTTTACTGAAAAAAAAACCGACATATTTTATATAGAGCGCTGTTCAGTGACTGTTCAGTACTACAAACAGGTATATAACAGTCAATCAACTACACAAACAGTCCCCACAGAGTGCATATAAAGTATACAGGGATGGGCGAGCTGGTAGTGTAGCGCCATGCCTGGGGGATCGAAAGGCACGTAGATATTTCATATGATTCTAACCAAAGACGACGGGACGACAAGGGGACAAGGGGCGAACACACACGTCTCAAACGCAGCTGTTCACGCATCATGTTTTATACGCCACCTTCTCACACGCACTCTACCGATTGTTGTACACGTTCACGCATCCATCGTCACACTCTCCATAACACATCCAATGGTACCAGGCTCAGACGGATATGAGCGGAGGTTCCTCCGGGTTTGAGCGGACTATTGTATACAATTTTGCGTTTTTTTATACCTTGATAAGGCCTTGTTAGAGAAATGTGAGCCTTGATACAAATGTGACATAGAGGGTGTGACGTTGGATGTGAGAACGTGTGGAAACACGGTGAAGGTGGCACGTAGAGTCTCGTACCATTGGCTGTTATGGCGGCCGTGCCGTCGGCTGTGTGAACATGTGCAAACTCGTGGGAGATTGTGTGAGAGGCTGTCGTATAAAGCATGATGTGTGAATAAAATCTGTTCAGAGGGAGCGGTGCCCGAGCGGGCTGACGCGTCTCAACACGGAGCGTGGAGCGAAAGCTTGGGCTGCAGAACCTACTGGGTTCGATCCCCACCCCATGCCCGTTTCAATCTGGATGAGTTTCTAACCGTCATGTGTTTTTTGAAATTACTACTGGTTGGTGCACGTCAAAGACCCCAGGTTAGCGGTTGCACTGCACTGGCTAAATTTATTATATACAACTAAGAAACAGGTCACCCGTTGAGGCGTACCAACTTCAAGCCTGTCTAAACAACAAACAACACATTGTTTTTAAATATATTCGGCTGCGTTTGAGGCGTGTATGCTTGTCCCTTGTCTTCTTGTCGTCCGCCGCCTCCGGTTAGAATTGTGTCTAAAGATAAGCAGCTCTCCTCTCTATTGCCATTGTCTTTTAGATCTTATTCCTAAAAAGTGGTTGACTTTTTATACAGAAAAAGTACGAAACCTGCTCTTTAAATTTTGTTAAAATAAAAAAAAAAATTGCCGTAGCTTAGCTCGGCTATGCCAGGTTATACGTAGCGTGAGCTTATGCGCACAAAATGAGAGGCGCTATCAAGCGGCTCCGGTGCAGCGTCAGACTTGGCTACTGCGCAACGGAGTCGCACAGCTGGGCACGCGGCGGCGCCAGTGCGTCTGCCGCGGCTATGACGTCACTCCTCTGGAACGTTTCAGACCGGCGAGGCGCGCGGTGGCGGCGGAGCCCGCGGCGCCGGTGGCTCCGGCGTGCCAGCTGTGCGCCGTGTGACGTCACTGCTCCGCGCGCTTGCGCAGACCGGCGAGGCGCGCGCGGTGGCGGCGGAGCCCGCGGCGGCAGTGGCTCCGGCGCGCCAGCTGTGCGCCGTGCGACGTCACTGCTCCTTGCGCTTGCGCAGCACGGAGCACGGCTCATTATGCGAGCCACGCGAAACTGCTCAACCTCGGCCAGTGTAGCTTACGCTACAAAACTGTAAAAGCTACACTATTGCGATTTGTTTAGGGCAGTTATAGACCGACAAGTGGCGCGGCTCTGTTTACCAACACGGCCGGAAGGCCGCGCATGCGCACAAGCTATGTGGGCAGAAGCAGCTAGGCTCTCCGTGTTTTTGCCATTGCATTGTGTGGCGCGCGCTCGTTGTTGGCGTTGTAGGGATGCTTCTAGAATTATTTGTGCGTCGTATTTTCTGCCAACGTACGTCGAATGTTATGCCCGTCTATCTGAGCTCGCTACCCGAGCCTGAACGGCAGCGATATTGAGACAAACTGTGGGTGGACGACGTTGCCTTCGACGATCCGTACGCCGTAAACGAGGCCTGCTGGAGTTCCGTCGTGATGTTTCTGCCACCGACGTCGATGAGTCACGTCGCCGTTTATTTAGTTTTTTCGCCAAGCCAGTTCACGGCCGACACGGTGCAGGTGTACAAGTCTCTCGAAACCAACGATTACTTCGAGCCGGTTTCCGCTCTGCCGAATTTATCAGCAGACTGTGGGTATGCGAAAGTGTATTTATTATTTGATTAATTACACACATCGTCCTTCAAGTCATAGAATAATATTTTCCTTACACTCATGATCACAAGGCACGACAAGCGGTGGCGCTTTGTTTGTTTTGCCGCCGATTTCTTTTCGCTTTGTAGGTCGGGCGAAACGAGCCACTGACGAGCGCCTGGACGGTGCTTCGTGCGCGAACACCGTGGGAACAAAATCAGGGGGGTCTCGATCAGACGACGGTTCCCTACAGATAAGCAACCCTCGCGACAGAGATCGAAATGAAAGCCACACTGGCTTCAAAGAAAGCTCTTGCCGCACAAATGGTCGTCCTCGCGAGGCGATCATTCTTTTGATCCGAGGATATTATCCACCTTCTGCACCTTTCAGAGTCCGCCGGGAATTTCTGGAAACTCACTCCGCTACTTTTGCTGTACCTTTCGTTGCAATTAACGGCTAGACAGCTTTGCGGCATGCTGAAATGCTATGACGCCCATGCAAAGCGTGCGCCTTTCTGTCCACACCACCCGGCTCCGGCGCGATTGCAGCGCCACCGCAGCTCCGTGACGTCAAGCCCGCGTGTCTGTCTATATGGCTGGGCTACATAATCTTGAGTAATTGTCACGATAAGTAGAGTAAATGGCTTAAAATCTGTTGATTAGTTTTTAATTCTTTGAAAATAAACATGTTTCCATCTAGAAACTGCTGGACGAGTGGTTTTCGAGGACGCTCTGAATGCTAAAATTGAAACCATGTTTATTTTTACTGACTAAGAAGGTAATTGACATATTCGAGTTGATTAGACAACTCATCGTCACGATTAGCCCCCTATAATATAACCCCCTGCCGTTCCTTCCTAACCCCCCCCCCCCCCCCCCCGGCCCTACCCGTATAACTCACCTGCACATATTGCGTTAGTATAGCTTTCAGGTCTTTTTTAAAACAACTCTGTAAAGCGTAAAAAACATCCGATATCTTGCAGTCAAAGTTTTTTTTGACAATCAAGCTGAAACCAAATGGCTGAGTCATTCTAGTGGTTCACAAAATTCGGTGCAGTGACAGTTCATCAAAATCAAGCTGCTTGAAACACCAGTCCCAGTAATGAAAAGGCAAAGCACTTTTGCGACACGGCACAAAGGGTGTTCCATTCAATGACAGTACTTCTGCGTTTCTTTCGCTTTTTAGCGAGCACTGAATGCAAAACGTGAGCCGCGTTTGTTTCACACTATCCACTTATTTCGGCAGAGTCTAACAGCGAATTGTCGTTTACCATAGCACGTTAGACATACGAATGCCAGATAATGCAATTCATGCGGAGTTGCACGTTAGCTGGGTACGAATAACGACAGGAATCCCTGGGAATGGGGAGCGCACCAGTCACCCGGCTCTGTTTGGAAATTTGTGTTTGTCCTTTGTCCCCCTTGTTCCGTTGCAGAGGGATTATTATCGTTATTCTTGTCCAGCTCGCTTGCACATTTGCAATATTTGCATTATCATGAAAATAAATGGCCCAGAATGGAAACCAAAGCCGGGGACTTAGTTGTGATTTTAAAGTACAATGATCGATTCTCCTGAATGGACCTTGACGAGACAAGTGGTAAGACCCCTGTTGACAATTTTAAATATAATTGTGGTGGCAATTTTCAGAACCATTCAGTCTGAAGGCTGGTCAAAATTAAATCTAAAATATAGTATTTTTGCTTGGGAAAAAGGGGGGGGGGAGGCATCAACATTTGGAGCTTATGGTATAAATCCGAATTAACAAAAGTGTACCGGTAGGTGTCTTTTCGGTTTATTCGAAAAAACTTAACTCGATATATATAATATACTTGATGCAAGATGAGGACCACATGCTCGTCTGAACGTCAACAAAGACGGCTGTGCGAGCCTCGGAGGTTCGGTGGAGGTTCAGGCGTATCGGCCAAAAGCCAAGGTAACCTTCATTGGGCTGTTTGAACTAATGATAATAATCATTCCGCGCGCTATTAGTTGCCTCGTCGCCTCTCTTTGGAGCTTACCGTCAGAGTCCTCCGACATTGCGGCACCTGGGAATCTTGCTTGACGATTTGCAGGGGACCTCAGGACAGCTCGGCTGTGTGCGTTCGATTAGCGAGCACGCATAAAAAAACGGCACGCGCGAAATGCGCATGGCTTTTCAACGCGTGCATAACCAGCTCTCTTTTTTTTTTTTGCTTTCTCTATACTGCCTTTCTTATCTGGGCATGTGCGTAGCGTGAGGTAGCAGAAAAAATAGAGGAGGTGAATGCGTTACAGATGTGGAAAGAGGTTCGCTTCATGGACATTGCAAATGTCGAGATTTTCGTCGAGAGAACCTGGAGGAGGAATCCCTTATTGCGCGGTTGATACAAGGCGTGGGATGTGCTCTCTTTCGATTTCTTGCAGTGCGGTGCATTCCCAAAAGAGGTTGGTTCGGACCGCATCAGAAAGTGCTCTGCACGGTTAATGATAGTGGTAGATTTACTGCACTTCACAGGTGAGTGGAATCTCTGCTGAAAACTTCGTGTCCATATTCGACCTGTATCTGCCAGGCCATTTGCTATAAACTCGGCGTAACTATTTCGTGCCACGTAGTCGATGCTAGCGTGGCTTCTGCAATGCTTTAACTGTGCTATGGCTAGTTGAGCGAGGGCATGAAAATCAAACGCAAGACAACGCATGAGAGTGTAGTACAAAAAAGTTAACGCAGAGTATAGTTGTAACCTCGAGCAACCCGTAATTCAAAGCCGTTATTTTTTGAATCACTGAACCTAAATATAGGGTTTTCTTCAAGCGCGCCCGAGGAAATAAAAGCTCCTCCAAGTGACATCCACTATACTGTTTAAAAGTACCGCAGGAAAACATCGCACCTGAGAAAACAAAAGCTCCTCCAAGTGACATGCATTTTGCTGCTTAACAATACCGCAGGAAAACATCGACGCCAAGCAGACAGGCAATACGGATTACTGGAGATATTGTCGAAGACACTGTAGTAATTATGCATAGAGAACAAAACTTGTCCTCCAGAAGGAAGCAACATTATCATTTTGTACCGCGTCTAATTGCACCGAGTTCTTTTTGTAATATTTTCATTTATTTATTGGTAAAAAAGTGCCGGCCGCCTAAGAAGATGTCCAGGCAAAAACAATTAAATTATTACTAGAAGCAAAACCAAACATCGCATAAAGACACAATTTTGTACAACAAATGTAAACAAATTACAAATAGGTAGATCTGTCCACATACATGAGCAAAGCTATGTATCGAATCGATCGCAGAAAAGCTGTTGCCTTTTTGCGGTGCCCGAGCTCTCTTGGGGTGTTTAACATTATTATAATTATTAATATTATTGTTTCTAAAATGTGCGATTCTCAGGGCTTTTAGACATTCGCAATTTTCGCTAAAAAAAAAAAAAGAGTAGAAGGCGAGAGCTAAATATCCACCCCGCTCGTTCCCAAGGCGTGCAAGCGTGTCTGCGTGGCCCGGAGTTCGAAGACGACGACGAGGCGAACAGCACGGTTGAAAATGAGCTCTCTCTGGCTAACCTCAACGGCCAAGTTTAATAATAATGCTAATAATAATATTATTTACTAGCAAGACTAAATATTGATCCTGGGTGACGTGCAAGGCTGTGCAGAATGGTAGATCCCGCACGCGTGTGCGCCTGCTAGCCCGCCACCCAAAAATATTCTGACTTTTTTTACTAGCCGGGAATCCTCAAATCAATGACGCATCCGCGTCTGCCCTGTCTGCAGCAAATACATCAAAATACAAGGTTATTCTGTCACCACTACCCACGGCGAGTTGTTTAGAAATTCTCTGACCTTCATGGCGATCCATCGGCCCGACCATTTCGCATCGACGATTTTGGCTCTGCTCTAAAAAAGTAGTCAACCCAGAAGATAAGGAACCACTCGGAGCTTTCTAGCGCAACTATCTATGACTGCTCATACTGTGTCAAACGAAAGCAAAAAAACAAAAACCGCTGCAGCTTCGAGAAATGCAAGTCAACAAACAAAGTGCTAGATCAGTGGTTCTCAACCATCGATGTTTCACGGACCCCTTGTGGATTGGCGGATATGAAGGAGGACCCCTTTCGTGGTGAGGGGAGGGGGGAACGTATAAGTTAAATATAATAATGACATAATAAATGAATTTAACTAAGGACTAGTGTGAAGTAGACTTTTCTTACTGACATACGCACGAGAAAACTAGCCCGAAAATGGAAAAATATTCTCTCGATCTGAAAAAAAAAAAACTTTATTGCCGGGCTTGACTGATAAGGCAGGGCTTCGCGGACCCCTAAGGGTCCGCGGACCCCCATTTGAGAACCACTGTGCTAGATAATAGGCGCTAGCAAGACTGCGCTCTCAAATAATCTACACTGGACACCAATCAGCATCCCAGACGCCAACATTGCAAGCGCCTTATCTGCGCTCGGAAAAGCCAAAACCATCGTCCGAGACTAGTGGCACTATTTCGGGCTATAAATCCGTGGAGACCACGACACGGATTGTTTCGAACGAGCTGAATGATGGGGTGACTGCGGACAGCTTTCCGCACCAGCTCAAAATTTTGGGAGTCAACGTTCTCGTTTTTGTGCTTGGTAGGGCACCGCAATGTCCGCGCTGCAGGCAGAAAGGTTGTCTCAGAGGCCAGTGCCGCACACCTTGGAACACCACATGTCGGCGAATCGCTCACGATCCGAAGACTGCATTCCAACTTACGCCAACCGAACAAACTCGTCTCTCAAGAATCCTACCGAAGACTTGCTGGATGCAGAAGAGACTACCCAGACGAAGGTCTTAGCAGAATCTAGCGTGGTTCCTGACAAGAACAACTTTGAGACAGATACTCCGACTAAGAAGGGCAAAGACGGCACAACGAAATGCTCGAATACAGAGGACACTAGACGGACCCAAAACCCATCTCATCCGTAGTTCTTCTCCGTGACCAGCAAACTAAAGAGAAAAACGAAGAAAAAGGAGGTACATCCAATGGGGCAATGGGGTATCCACACGAAGGAGAAATCCGCCAGTTTCCTCCGCGGAGCGCGCATCACGTGAGACATACGTCATTCCTTTTTGACGCTTCGCGGCGATGTTCTCCTCCGTGGCGGAGGCGCGGAGGCTTCGTTTTGCACGAAACCTCCGCAGGTGGGCGGCGGAGCCGAGGACGGAGTTTTCCGGGTTGTTGACGTCACGGCATTCGTCCGCGAAGTTTTCCTTCGTGTGGATACCCCAGGAAACCAACGAGAGCAAAGCCGTCGGAAAACGAAAAGGAGAAGTACAAGCCCCAATTCAGCCTGGCTCCACTTCTGCATGAATTAAGACGAAGAAAAAAAAATAAAGAAACGAGAATTAAATTTTTCACCTCCCAAAGCTTTAAACGTGGATGCAGGTTCCAACTCGCCCGAGCTGGCGAGCCAGAAGGCCCTGGTCGACCGAGCCCGAGCCGCGGCGGTCGCCAATGGGCTCTTGTGTTCAGGAGCCCACACCTAGTCCCTGATATACCTGTAATAAAGTTTTTCAGACAGATCCCGCGCGACCTTGAGGATGCGTAAAGCAAGTAAGACGAACTTCCTCCCTTCGCTCTATTAGCTACATTGATTAATGAATGATGATTCGGAAGGGTGTCTTTAAAATGGGGACTTTTAATGTAGCCACCCTAATATATCAACGACCTAAGCGATGGCTCAGAGAGCTCCTCTTTCGAAACATTGCAGACATTGCGTGTTTACAGGAAACCAATATTTCAATGAGGGAGCAAGAACTTGAACTTGTTACCTACTGTCAGGATATATTTTATTGATACCTCGCTTTCTTCAGGTCAAAGCCCAGGATTTGCTATCCTTTTTAGAAAATCCTCACGTGAATGCAGTTTAGTTCGCTGTGACTTAGCATCGAGTGGTCACATTGTAGCAATAGACGTTTAAATTAGCGGTTAATTAGGTAAAATTGTTTTAATATATGCACCAAACATTCGTGTTGATCGTTTAGATTTCTTTTCAAAAGCTTACATTCACTCTTAGACACCCCAAGTGCAATAATTTTAGCGGGTGATCTTAATCGCGTGCAGTCCCAAAACGACTGCAGTACCTCTCGATGTACTAGCGATGATATCATTGTAGAGATGAAAAGGATGCTTAATGACTTTTACCTCAGAGATGCGACAAAAATATGGAACAGTGTTTCCCCACATTCACGCACTAGCAATGTTGTGCTCACGCACGCCTTGAATGTATATACATCTCATGACAATTCCGCAGTGATAAGACTCAGTATACCGCACAGCACTCATCTATCGTGCCATACATTCGTGTTGATTTGATTTAAAGATCAACTCCATCGCTCTCGATTCGCCGCAGGCATGAAGTCCTGGAAGCTGAACACTGAAATATTAGAAGACAAAGGATTCCGTGAACAGATTCGTAAGAAACTAACTGTTATGTCAAAAGGTTAGCCCATGGACGCTTGCAAGTGGGACATCTTGGGTAAAACCAGCTGAACAAAGGAAGGAAGATGACAGGAGAAAAGAATGGCGAACCGACCAGCGGTCGGTTCGCCATTCTTTTCTCCCGTCATCTTCCTTCCTTTGTTCAGCTGGTTTTACCCAAGATGTCTCAGAACCAACTAGCTCAGCTTTTCCCCTTTGCAAGTGGGAATTGTTCAAATCCTATATGAAAGAGCACGCCTGTCATCCGAGGTTGTATGTGTGTAAGAGTGGCGATGTGGGTTAGTTGGTTCATACTGACGAAAATGCAAACAGCGCACAGTAAACGGGGACTAAAGGAAGTGCAAACAGAAAAAGCGCTGTTTGTGTGGCAAGAGACATTGAATAAAGAAGAACGAATAAAGAAGATTCGGACACTGACACGGGAAGACCCGGTCGGAAGAAAACTGAGGGAGTATACTACTACTGGATGGCCCACAAAGGCCAAGGTTGCTCCTGAAGTGGCAGTTATATTCCGAAAGAAACAACCTCACTATACAAGACGGACTTTTAGTGAGGACGAAGGAGGTGTTAGACAAACTTCATGAGGGCCACTTGGGCATTAGCGAAAGCCGCGAACGTTCGTAGATGTCCGTCTGTTAGCCAGGACTCAAGACGCAATTGGAACAGCTAGTCACGGACTGTTCCAAATGTGTTCGGGAACGGGTCCCATGGGCTGAGCCCAAGATACCATCGAAACTTCCAGACCGGCCGTGGCAGCGCGATGCGAAATATATTTTTTAACTGAACAAACAACAATACCTCCTAGTAGTCGATTAGTTCTCGCGGTATGTAGAAGTATGCAAGTTGAGGCAGGCAACATCAGAAGCGGTAATTAGTCACCTCAAAGCAATATTTTCCCGTCATGGTATACCTGAAGCAGTGTGATCGGACAACGGTCCTCAATATTCGGAAAAAGTATTCTAAGACGTTGTTGCGAAGTACCAGATAACCCATGCCACAAGCAGCCCGTATTACTCGCAGGGTTATGGAAAAGATGAAAGTATGGTAAAGGTAGTCAAAAACATTCTCAAAAGGTCTGATGACCCCAACCTTGGCCTTCTATCTTACCGGACAGCGCCGGGAAGCTGCGGCTACAGTCCTGCAGAGCTGCTAATGGGCCGCCAATTAAGGACAACGCTACCAACTCTTCCCTTAACATAATTCTGAGACTTCCCAATCACGAGTATTTTAGAAAAAAAGACAAGAAAGAAAAACAAAAACAAGTGAGAAACTATAATAGCCGACATGCAGTGTGTGAACGCTTGAACCTACCTCTTGATAGCACGGTCTGGGTGAGAAATGCGGCAACTACTGGAAAGTCGTCGGAAAGAGGACAGAACCAAGTTCGTACGTGGTAGAGATTCCGAAAGGACTTCTGGACAAAGAAGAATGACATCTCGCTCCGCTGACGACAAACATAAGTGAGCAGACGTCATCTCGCACACTGGTCTCCGAGTCAAGATCGCTGCCATACCCGGCTACCAAGGGCGCTATTCGAGGCGGGGCTTAAGCCGCACGTCCGGATTCCTCGTGGCCTTTGACGACATCCATTCCCCGAAGTGAAGAACCCAGGGGTTCAGTGGAGGTGGGAGAATTGGTAACGTAACGAACGGTTTAATTACATGGTTGCGATACAGTCGTCCAAATCAGAGAGAATATCGAAGCAGCCTCACGCTCCAATTTATATTGGGTCCGTTTCTTCCTCACTCTCCGCCAGGGCAGCAGGCGCGACGTAGCAAACCGCCGCCAAGTGCGTTGCAGCAAAGTCCGCCGCCATGTGCGACGCAGCCAAAGTCCTCCGCAGTTAGGCCATGCCTCTCTCCCTTTCCTGAGCGCACGAACCCACACGCACACACACACGTCCCGTTGACGTCACGGACGCGTTGAGACTTGTCTCCGCAGGCCTCGACAAGCAGGTGACGGTCCCGGACTCGTCGGGACTCGTTTCTCGCAGGACCCGACAAGCGGGCGACGGTCCCGGACAGATCGGGACTCGTTTCCGCAGCGTTGATACTCGGAAGAAGGTCGCCGAAGGTTCCATTCTTAAAGGGGCCATGAAACGAATTTTGGGCTGGGATAAATGATTTTAAATTGGGACTTTACTAATCGGATATCGTTTAGTTGGCCAAAAGAAAGAGGGTAGAAAGTCAACAGCCAGCTTTTCGGTACGAACAATTGAAAATACAGCGGACTATTTTGTACCTTCTTCCTTTCGAAAGCTCTCCGCCTTTTCACTATGATACATCCGCGGTTCCTAAAGCGCGTCAGCGGTGCCAACCTGACGTCAGCCGAGCCCAGCTCACGCATTGGACCCGAGAACTGCGTCACTTGGACGTATGCGCTTGTCAACAATAAATCCGTCGACGAATATTCGGATTCGCGTTCGTGGCCAATGAGTGCCCTGACGGAACTTATCGTCACTGGGGAATGACAAGTTCTATGGTGTGCATAAAAAGCACGGTGGAAGCTAGGAGTCATCGCACCGGTGCGAAAGAATGTCACGGCGACGTGATTTCACAATTCGGATTTGAGTTGAGGATTAAAGCTAAGGAGGAAGAAGTAGGAAAATCATTTCATGACCCCTTTAACAGCCCCTCCGGGGCCAGGGAAGCCTTGAATGGCCGGTGGTACAATCGCTGGCCTGAAGAGGTGGGCTTGGAGTAGGCCTTGAGAAGACGCTGCAAGCACTAAACCAGGGGTCTCAAACACGCGGCCCGCGGGCCGTATGCGGCCCGCGCGACGTTTTCTTGCGGCCCGCGCAGCCAGACATAAATAAAGAGAAATTTTTTTTTGTTAATTTAATTTTGGCTTTTTTAATGATGTTTTTACTTTCGCTCATCCCGAGTGTGTAAAAAGCTTGCTAAAAATAAAATCCAAGCTGTTCGACTTTGACCATATGCCAGGATACATGACGCAAACGTAGAGCGTGGTGTCATGAAATAGCGTCTGTGGAAGAGAGAGGGCCGCTTTTGGCTAAAAATAGATAGTCGGACCGGACGGGGTAGCCGAGGCGTCGGCAAAGGGCTTCCAAGAGTCCTTGACCCAGGCGTCGAAGCATAGCCTCCAATAATCCTGGTCCGCACCTTCACACATGCGGATGGCGTATCCGGGGCAACTAATCTCCCCCTCCATTCCACCCCACCTTCTTCCTATACTCCGTTCACCCCTAAGCTGACAGTGCGGTGGAAGCTGCACACTCGCTGGACCACTCAACTGTCGGCCTTGAACCATATGACCACTCCCCCCTCCGCGCACTCCTGCGCGTTGAGCGAGGTCAAGCGATAAGATTGGTCCGGCGAACATGTAGCCTCCAGCGCACTGTCTGCTTAGGGGTGAAGTATAACCTTGTCAAAGCCTGAGACTGGGAAGGAAAATGAAGAAAAATTGTAAGACAGAAAAAAGGGGACAGGACAAACGTCTCATTGAGACGTTTGTCCTGTCCCCTTTTTTCTGTCTTACAATTTTTCTTCATTTTCCTTCCCAGTCTCAGGATTTTAAACATCATGATCAACATACACCAGCTCGCCTGCACCTTGACAATTTTTTCTTGTCAAAGCGTTTGGTCCTCCCAACCTCCCTTTTGTGTTCATTGTCACTTCACTTAAGGCCCGTTCACACTCTTGCGACCGAGTTCGACCGAGAGAGACCAGACCGGTTTTTAAGCCTCTTGCGATCTCTTAGGACCAGCTCCGCTGCTGGTCCTAAGAGATCGCAAGAGGCTGAAAAACCGGTCTGGTCTCTCTCGGTCGAACTCGGTCGCAAGAGTGTGAACGGGCCTTTATCCTTTGCACCCAAGTTTGTCTCAGTTGAAACTGGTGGATTCCATCGTTGTATGCTTCCCTTCAAGTTCTTGGAAAAGCATTTTACCCTGAATGCGGTCACCCCCTCTCCACGCCCAGAGTGATCTTTGCTTGACGGTTGCGTTGTGCCTCCGAGATTTGCATTGATCAGCACAGGTTGTTGCGTTCTGTTTCAACGATTCAGTCTTGCGACGTCAACTCTCAAGCACACATCTCGATGTCGTTGTCCAAGGCGTCTGCAAAACGCAAAGTTGAAGACGAGAAGCGGCTCTTTCAAGAGCGATGGGAACTATCCTATTTCTTCACAGAATCGCGAGACAAGGTGCTGTGTTTAATTTGTCATCAGACTGTAGCTGTGCCAAAGGAATATAATGTGCGACGTCACTTCATGTCATGCCATCAAGAGAAGTATGAAGCCCTCACCGGAAAGATCCGCGAGAACACGGTGTCCCAACTTAAGGCGTCGCTGGGAAAACAGCAAGACCTTTTCCAAAAGGCGGTCAAAACAAGCGACGAAACGGTGAGAGCTAGCTTTATTGTTTCCGAGCTTATCGCCAAATCGTCAAAGCCATTTACTGATGGCCTGTTCATAAAAAAGTGCCTGCTTGAGGTTGCTGACGCTGTCTGTCCCAGCATAAAGAAGACATTTGAGAAGATAAGCCTTTCCCCAAACACAGTGGCAGAAAGAATTAATGAGCTCAGTGAAAACGTCGAGAAAGAATTATTCACCCGATGCAACGGCTTCAACGCATTCTCAATCGCCGTCGACGAGAGCACAGATATTACTGACAACGCTCAGTGCGCCATTTTTGTAAGGGGCGTAAACAAAGATTTGGACGTCACAGAAGAACTCTTGGACCTAGTGCCAATGAAAGGAACAACCACCGGTGCTGATATTGTTTCCGCCCTCGAAAGAGTTGTTGATCGTGCCGGGCTGCCATGGGAGAAATTGGTGTGCCTCGCAACCGACGGCGCACCGTCAATGGTGGGAAAGAAAAGCGGCCTTGTCGGACGATTGAGGACGAAACTGACTGGACTGGATATCAGCAAGCGATTTGCAGCAGTCCACTGCATTTTACACCAAGAGGCACTCTGCAGCAAGTCACTTCAGATGAAAGGAGTCATGGACATTGTGGTTGGTGCAGTGAACTTCATTCGCTCCGGAGCGTTAAACCATCGACAGTTTGTATCTCTGTTGGAGATGGTTGACAGCGAGCATAGCGAAATTTTGTACGACACTGAGGTACGGTGGCTGAGTCGCGGGAAAGTTCTGAAGAGGTTTTTTGATCTTCGACACGAGATCGATACCTTTTTGAAAAGCAAGAACAAGGCCATCTCTTAACTGTCCGACTCCAGCTGGCTTTGCTCCCTCGCATTCCTCACGGATATCACCGGGTACCTGAACCGTCTAAATGGGAAACTTCAGGGGAAGGACAAACTTATTACAACAATGTATGATGACATCCAGGCGTTTCAATCGAAGTTACAGCTGTGGGAGCGCCAAATGAGGCTGCTCAAACTCGACCATTTTCCGACGCTCCAGTCACTAGGGCACGCGAGCCAAGAATCATGCGACACCTTTTCGGACCTGCTGCGTGATCTCCAACAAGAATTCCAAGAACGGTTCCAGGACGTGAGCAACCTGTCAAGCGAATTTAAACTTTTTTCCTTGCCCTTCTCAGTGCGAGTGGACGACGTTGCACCTGAACTACAGATGGAACTGCTTGAACTGCAAGCGAACACTGTACTGAAGCAGAAGTTTGAGGACGTCGGAGTCCCGAAGTTCTACAAGTTCCTCGACGAGGCAAGCTTCCCCTTGCTGCGCCAACAAGCAGTGAAAATAATCGCCATGTTCGGGAGCATGTACTTGTGCGAGCAACTGTTTTCCTTGCTAAAGGTAAACAAGTCGACACTTCGGTCAAGGATGACCGACGAACATCTGCGATCGATCATGAGGGTCGTCTCGGCACAAGGGTTAAAGGCGGACATTGATTTTCTCGTCGCTGCTAAGCGTTGTCAGGTGTCAAGCCAGCGCTCATAGAAGTTTAGCTTCCACATTTGTGGTTCACATGAATAAATATATCTTGGCTTTCATAGATTGTTTTGGAGATTATCTTTGTAATGCTGCGAATTGCAAGCATAATTTACGCAGGTAAACTTTGCGGCAATGAGTTGTAGCATGGTTGGTGCAGATTTCGACTGTTGACAAAAGCGGTGATGGTATCTGGCATGAACCCCGTGTTGGTCAAAATCAGAAACTGGACGTCACACACTTCCAAATGGCGACATTGGCAAATCCAACTCGCCCCCCCCCCCCCCCCCCCCGCTCCCGACGTGCCGGCCCTTGCGAACCTAGGATTTCTGAATGCGGCCCGGCTCCTAACGTGAGTTTGAGACTCCTGCACTAAACAAACTCCCAAACCTCTCACAACGGAGGCATCAGCGGAAACGTCCCCCACAACACCACGCCACACCGCAGTGAAACGCTCGGAATTCGCCAGAGACCCGCCAGACTGGATTACGGATTACCAAAATTTGCCAAAACAATACAATTTAAAACCTTAGGACAATTTCGGGTATTGAGACCCGCTGTCGCCAAAACAAAACTCATTTTTCCAAAGAGGTCACTATGAACAAAATACCAAAGACAAAAACTCTTCGGAATTTGTGAGGTCATTTTGGGGTTTTAACGAAGTGCCCCCACTTTGATCCTCATTCCCGTGGATGACGAAGACCTCTGAGATCATTCCTACCGCTTTTCGTGATGTCAGAAAAATCTGCTCAACCCATCGGCATTGCCGTTAAATTTGCCTTTCCTGTTTCTTACCCTGAAGTCATAGTGATCGATTTTCACGTGATTTCTAGAACTGAAATTGCGGTCCCTATAGCGCCGAATAAACAATCCGCCTTTTTCATGCCCCGTCACATTGGTCCTAGCAATCTCCTGAGCTGTATCGCACAAACCTGACAAACTAGGGTCGCTCTTCTGCTCGGCTGTCAAAGACACTCTGTCTACTCGCAACAGACGATCAAAATTACGTGACGTCGGAGCTACGAGAGATCCTTTAATGATCCCGTCTTCCTCCGCCTTTTCCGCCGGCTCGTTGGGACGGCGTACGCCTTCTAGTGTTACGAGGTCAGGCTGTTCTACCACCTGTTCCCCCTCATCCCGGTTCTCTGCCTCGAACTCTGGGGGGCTATGTTGCGCTTTTTGGACTCCCAGGAGACTAGGGAGAAGGAAGTGACGTCAACAACGCAGCAAATGCAGATTGGATGTTGATTTTGTTTTCTTCTGTCAACATCCAATCTGCGTTCGCTCTAGTCGTTGACGTCACTTCCTTCTTCCAAGTCTCCTGGGAGTCCAAAAAGCGCAACATAGCACTCCTGGGAGTGCTTGCTCCCCGTCAGCTGCCTCTGGCTCTGGATCACTCGTTAACAAAGGGGCGAGCTGACGCGATTTGGACCTTGTACACGACTGAACTAGTCCTTCTCACAGTTGTTGAGCCCTTTCGCGCAGCGGGAAATCTGACCGGTTAGAAAACAAATAAGGATACTCCAACGGGACTGTTTGCGAGACAGCCGCCTCGGTTACTAGCTCTCCGAACGGTCCAGTTATCTTTACTGTCGCCATAGGCAGACAGACACTGTGCTTTTCGAGCAGCTGCTTGATCCAAACTACCTTTCCAGTAAAATCAGATGTCGTTACATACGACGGATGAACAACGTCCATCGTCGCTGCACTGTCCCGAAGCACCCTGCACGGCTTTCCGTTTACCTGGAGCTCGTGAAGATAGGGACAAAGAAGCTTCAGGTCCTTGTCACTACCGTTCACGTACGAGACCACAACCCGCGGTTTGTTGCATCTGGCCGCTATGTGTCCCGGCTCCTGACAGTTGAAGCACAGGAACGGCTTCCTAGCCTAAAACTGCCCTGTTTGGCTTTTCCGCGCCTAGTCTTCGTTCGAGGGATCTCCGCTCTTTTCTGGGACCTTTTCTCCTCTTTCGGGCTTCTCGGGCCTTTTTTCTCGCCAGCCGTTTCCCTGTTGGAAGGGCTTGTGCTGATCGCTCCGGCCGGGTTCGCTTTCCTCTCCGCTCAGCTTTCTATGCGTTGCGTACTCTTCGGCTAGCTCAGCGGCCCTTTCGACAGAGTCGACTCCTACCCTGTCCTGCACCCATAGCTTGACTGACTGCGGAGTGCTACGAAAGAACTGTTCGAGGCACACACACTCGACTACCTTGTCTCGGCTTTCGTACACTTCCTCGCTCTTCAACCATTCTATCAAATTGGTTTTAAGCCCATACGCGAATTTCGAGTAGCCCTCGCTGCTCTTTTTGGATACGTTTCTAAACCTTTGACGGAACGCCTCGGCAGAAAGGCGGTACCGTTTCAAAAGGCTGGACTTCACCTTGTCGTAGTCGTCCGCGTCTCTAGCACTAAGGCGCGCGACCACCTCTGCAGCCTCACAGGGCAACAAAGTCAAAAGCCGTTGCGGCCACGCTTCTGGGGCGAAGCTCAACTTCTCACATGTCCTCTCAAAGTTAACTAAGAATAGGCCCACGTCTTCCCCAACTTTAAACGGCCGCAGGAGCTTCTTCATTTGATACGAATCGGTCTCACTTGCTCGTACCGGAGCCCCAACTCTACTGTTCTGCGAGTTTAATCGCTGTTGTTCAATTTTGAGCTCTAGCTTTTTTAGCGCTCGTTCCTCTCTCGCTGCAGTCTGCGCTCGTTCCTCTCTCGTTGCAGCCTGCTCCTGCTCTCGTTCCTCTCGCTGTAGCTTCACTTTTAGCGTTCTGAAGTAGTTCCCACGCAATTTTAATTTCCTCTGCTTCCGCGCTCTCTGAAATTGCTTTACTGATCTCAGATTTCTTCATCTTTTGCTCCACCTCCACACCCAATTCTTCACATAAACAGAGTAAATCTGTTCTCAGTAACCTCATTAGATCCATGATCGCTGCCTTTTAGCTTTGGCTTTGTTCTAAAACTTGTCGCGAGGTTGTACAAAAACCTAGCGCACGAGTCAAAACCTAAAGATTCCCAGCAGTTCAAAATTAATTACCCATAATCTGAAGCCCGGCGAATCTCAAAGCAAAGTCCAAACGCTCACCCACAGATGTAGCACGATGTCGCATGGTCCGATCCCAACCGCTGCCAACCAGTTGGGGAGAGGCGGGGTTTAAGCCGCACGTCCGGAGGCCTCGTGGCCTTTGACGACGTCCATTCCCCGAAGTGAAGAACCCGGGGGTTCAGTGGAGGTGGGAGAACTGGTAACGCAACGAACGGTTTAATTACATGGTTGCGATACAGTCGTTCAAATCAGAGAGAATATCGGAGCAGCCTCACGCTCCGCCTTATATAGGGTCCCTTTCTTCCTCACTCTCCGCCAGGGCAGCAGGTGCGACGTAGCAAACCGCCGCCAAGTGCGTTGCAGCAAAGTCCGCCGCCATGTGCGACGCAGCCAAAGTCCTCCGCAGTTAGGCCATGCCTCTCTCCCTTTCCTGAGCGCACGAACCAACACGCACACACACACGTCCCGTTGACATCACATCACGGATGCGTTGAGACTTGTCTCCGCAGGCCTCGACAAGCAGGTGACGGTCCCGGACTCGTCGGGACTCGTTTCGCGCAGGCCCCGACAAGCGGGCGACGGTCCCAGACAGATCGGGACTCGGAAGAAGGTCGCCGAAGCTTCCATTCTTAACAGCGCCGAAGTACGAACAAGGTCCGGTCGCCACATTGAAAAATCCGGCAAAAACTTCCAGTGATAGCCGGTAAACTTTCAGTGACATCTGGTGAACTTCCAGTGACATCTGGTGAAAACTAGTCAAGTTTCACCCGTTTTCATCCGAAACCAGCGTAGTTTACCAATCTTTGCCTGAATATTTTCTGGCAAACAGATTTCGCTGGAACTTCAACGGTAGTGGGTTTCCAGATTTTGCTGGAATGTCACCGGCAGCCACTTTCGTTTAGCAGACTATTCGGTTTTGCTGGAAATGTTACCGGAAACGAGTGACTCGTTTCCCCGTTTACCGAACTTCACTCGAAGCCAGGCGCGAGGGGAAGGGGAAGCCGAAACGAGCCGGGGACTTCGTGTGTAATTATGGTGCCTAGAACGCACCAAGAACGAGTCCCCACGCACCCTTTTTCCCTCGCATTGAGTTCGCGGGGAAAATGTGAGGAGGTATTTTTGCTCTTTTGAAGAAAGCCGGTTTCGTTGTCTGTCAACGAGCAGCGGACCTGAACGGATGCTCAGTGTAGGCTTCCCGTTCCATGTGTGCGACCTGTATCTTCCAGAGCAGCTGGGTGTGCGGATAAAAAGAAAATATTTTTCAGTGGCCTGTTTCTTACGCCTGTTTTTCCGTCCGGCTTCAAAAGCATCCAGTGAGCGAAACAGAACACGGAGACACCGTGACTATTCCCGTGCCCGTGTTCGTTCTGCGCGTTCGTGGTTTTTGCTAAGGGTGCTACTGACAGTGTGTATGTATCCGCGTGGTGCACCCGCGGCGACAGCATCAGTGATGAGACCGTGACTGTGCCCATGATTTATTCTCAACGGCGGCGGATGTTGGTGCGCGTTTGTGGTTTTCGCAAAACGTGAGACTGACAGTGTGTGTGTTTGTCCGTGTGGTGCACCTGCTTGGTTTTATTAGTTGAACTACCGTACATGAAGGAATTTACCCTGCGGCATTGTGAGTACCTTGAAAGATATATTTTTGGACAAAGAACTCGGTTGTTCCTATTCGGTCTGATTGCTTTTGTCTTCAGCTGTGCACATTGTTTCACTGGTATCGACCTGTGAAATAAAGACATGAAGCTTTCAGGCCTATATTGACTAACCGCGTTTTAATTGTTATCGAATCGTCCAGCATGTGGTAAACATACACCACACACAGTTCACAGGCTTCTTCCTAAATGTCTTCTGTTGACGTCCGAAGAAAAAAAAAAACACGGTAGGTTTTCGTTAATTGTGGCAAATCCGGTGATTTTTGGCAAATTCCGGCTTTACTGGAAGTGAAAACCGTCCCATAATCCAGTAAAATAAATTTTTTACTGGAAACGAAATTCCGGTAAAAACATCCGCCAAACATTCCGGTAAAAAATTCTGTGACATTCCAGTAAACTCCGGCTTTACCGGAATTGAACAGAGCCTCATAATCTAGTAAAATAATTTCTTACTGGAAATGAAATTCCGGTAAAAGATCCTTTTCAATAGGGCGGATTATCGAAAAGCCAAAGAGGTTCACAAAGTGACTCCTTTTAGTGCTTGTGTATATATATATATATATATATATATATGTGTGTCCTCGTGCGCATGCCCCTTGTGTTCGTAATTTGTTGGCGTACCGATGTGTTCGCAGCTTGCTATATCCTTAGTTGTAGCCTCTATCGGGGAAGGCGAGATCTGGCAAGAGACATTGAACAAAGAACAACGAAGCGACGGCAGCACACGCGCTTTATGTCTAGAGCATAGCGGACATGGCCTCATCTCGCCTTCCTCGATAGTGCTACAGTATGGAGAGTGCACAAAAAAACAACTTGAAGTAGTGGATCTTGTACAGGCTTGGCAGTCCCTCGTAACAAAAGAGGAACAACACCCAGGTTTTTTTATTGAAAATATGAAGAACATAAAAAAAACGGCCGCAAAAGCTTCGTGTGCAATGACACTGGGGAGCACTCATTCAATGTCGAGTTAACGTTGGAACATGAGGAACAGCCGTCCAAGGCATTTCACACGTTCGAAAGACTGCTGTGAGCGCGTGGTATCCGCCGTCCCCTTTTCTTCTTTCTATTACCTTTGACGCGCCCCAAGTGAGCGTGCCTGGTGACGGAAGACAAAGAAGCCGCCATTGTGCCCGGCCCGAACTGCTCGTGCGTTCCTGTCTGGTGCCTGTCTCGGGCCTGTCGAGCCTTCAGCCAGTCAAGCCAGCCACCACTAACTCGCTCTTAGCCCTATTACTTAACGTTTGTCAATAATGTAAATATACTCTCCCAATTCCTTTCCAAGACTCGGCCCTCATGTCTTACACCGCCGTACCTTATAATTTATAAATAGCCTCCGCCCAATCAGATCTTGTCACGGTGTAATGCGAAGAGACGATGAATGGTTAACTGAAAAGAAAGATGTAATGGGGGCGAGCTTGTGCCTGAAACGAAAATGAAGAACGCGCGTCAAGAAAGCAGCAGCGAGCGTCGGCTGTGTCAGCATCAACCGACTGCCCGTCGGCATAACAGCTGGCTATCGTGAGAGAGAATCAGTGAATGAATCTGCAATACGGCGCACGGCTCTTTATCTAATATACTCTTCATCTAGAATATTCTACCCAGAATGTTCAAGAAAGAGCTAGGGTGAGACTGACTACTGGAAGTCATTCGCGCCTCCTTATTGTATACTCTCAGGGAAAGAGTGAATGCAAATCTTTTAAATGAACGGAAAAGCGTATCTTTCTTATCATGCACGCGGAAATACTCCTTCCTTTAAAAGCACATCGCCCCGATGCAAAACAGAACAAAACAAAATAATCATAAGCTAAAAATCTTCTTGAAAACGAAAGGTTTTCAGTGCTACCGGGAGCAAAACGGCTTGAGTCTAACGACGCGAACCACCTCGGGTCGTGGTCGGCGTTGTGATGATGCCTCCATTCCGTCGGACATCACTTCGTAGTTGAGCTCTCCGACGCCACGAGTACCTAGTACGGTCCCAAGTACCGTTTCAACAGTTTTTCGCTGAGCCGCGGCGACGAATCCCAAGTGAAAAGTTTTGCAAGTGGTACCACTTGCAAGTGGTTTTTTGAACAGGTACCGCTAGGAAGTGGTACCACTCGCAGGTAGTACCACTTGCAAAAGGTACCTGTTCAATAAACCACTTGCAAGGGGTACCACTTGCCAGTGGTACCACTTGATAGTGGCACCACTTGATAGTGGTACCACTTGCTAGTGGTACCACTTGCGAGTGGTACCGTTGTCAAATAGATGCACAAAAACAGAGCCAGATGTTAGTCTTTCTTACTTTTATTTTGCAGTTAAGAGTGCTTGTAGAGCAGAAGTACTTGGGCTGATGAAGATTACAAATCCTCAAAACCCAGGTGCCTCAGAGCTTTTCGGGAGTCCTGGATCTTTTGTGACAGGTCTGTCGACATGTTACTAATGACTTGCTGAACAGGCACCTTGTTCTGGTGTCTCCACTGTTGCACTGTTTCTGCAAAGACAACAAAAAATACTAATCAAATAACAGCTCATGGGGATACAGTCACATGAGTGAACAGATTGAACTCATTTACCTATGACGAGGCCTACTTTGAAGGGACTCAGTTTCTTCCGGACCACCACATTTTGTTTTTGTTTGTCCTTCGGGCCACATTGCCCCTATAAGCCGTTCGGGCAAGTACCACGCGACCCCAAATCGATGGCGCCATCTATTTGGCTACCATGGTTGGTTTGGTCTGCTTCATTATTTTTTCTACTTGATAGGAATCGATGGTGGTGCCCCATGAGAGCAGCGCAGTCACCTGTGCTGCTCTCATGAGACTCTTTCTTCAAGAATGATGATGATGAAGAAGAAGTAAGTGAATAAACACACAGCAAAGAAGACGAAGTTATCCGAATATATGAAAATATAACAATGAAGACACAACACCCCAACGGGTACACGCAGTACACGTGCAGATGACGGCTTAAGAAACGCTGGGCGTGACTCGTTATCTTCTTGGTTCGTGATTAGTTCTCTGGCGGTCGTGTCGGATAATGTCGCATCCTCATTGGCTGTGAAGGGATGACGAGACGCTCATGACTCGCCATGCCCTGCATGCGTTTCTTGAGCTCGAGCTCAAGAAACGTCTTGTTGCAAATTTTTTTAATTTAAAAAAAAAGACCTCCAGGAAGTGCATTACTGTTTGCAGTAAAAATTTCCAAAAATTTTAATGGCTTAGTGAATCTCGTGTGAAAGATTTCTCCTCGCGTGTTTTGAGAATATTTTACTCATGCAAAAATTGGCATATCAATATGCATAGACCTCTATCACACTGTATACATGTGTGAAATCTTGTCAAAATATTTGAATTTGGTTTTTTGTAACAACAACATATTTAAGACACCTGAAACTTTTTTTCAGAATGAACAACAGATTGAGCAACTTGACTTGCAAGTGGTGCCACTTGACTTGCAAGTGGTACCACTTGACTTGCAAGTCGTACCACTTAAAATACCACTTCATATTTTCACCTGGGATGGGTGTCCAGACACACATCCTATCTCCGGGCTTGAAGTGAACGTCTCGATGACGAAAGTTCAACGGGCCAGCGTCAATGCGCTGCAGGTCTTGAATCCGGAGTCGGGCGAGCTGGCCTACTTTTTAAGCCCGTTGAGCAACCATCTGGGCGTCGTCGCTCTAATCATCAGATGGCACATGGGTCAGCATCGAGTCCGGCATGGTCGTTATTTTCCGACCATGTACCAGCTGTAAATGTGTATTTCAGTGTCCTCTTGAACTGCCTGCCGTGTTGCAGGCAAACATGACGTAGGGCTAAGACCTCGTCCCACGTCTTGTGTTCCACGTCGAAGTACATGGCGAACATGTCGGTGATGGTTTTGTTTAGCCGTTCTGTCAGTCCGTTTGTCACCGTATGGTACGCCGTCGTTCGACGATGGCTGGTGTGGCTGAGACGGAGGATCTTCTGAGTTAATTGTGCCAAAAATGACGACCCTCGGTCGGTAATCTATACTTCGGAAGCACCATGCCTGAGGATGATGGCCTCGGCGAAGGACCTGGGCTATTCCCACAGCGGTTCCAGACGGGAGCGCTCTTGTCTCCGCGTACCTTGTGAGGTAATCTGTCGCGACGATGATCCACCGGTTTCCACAGGTGGGATCGGTCCAAGCAAGTTCATTCCGATCTGCCGGAAAGGCGTAGTCGGTGAGTGATCGGCGGCAGGAGTCCTGCCGGCTTTGTTGGGGGTGTTCGCGGCACGATCTGACGTCGAGGTAGACTTTCTTCGGGAGCTTGGGCTAATAGCATTTTTTCAGATACGTGCAAGTGTTCTGGTGAAGCCCAGGTGACCAGGTATTGGGTCGTCATGGCAGGCTTGGAAGATATCTTCTTTAAAACTTGTAGGTATTACGATGACCCACGTGGAGTTGCTGTCTACAAAGTTTTCTTTGTACAGAATACCCTGCCGGACGGCGAATTTTGGAAGGGCCTATGAGAAGGTTCGGGGAATCGTACCCCCTCGTCCATTCAAGTGGTCGACCAGCGCGCGCAGCTGATGATCGTCCCATTGAAGCGCTGCTGGGCCGCAAATGCTCACTGCACCGAGAAAACGATAGTCGCCGTCCTCGCCGTTTTGGGCGAAGCCGGTAGCTGACTCGACGGGACTCTGGACAGGCAGTCGGCATCGCTGTGCTTTCGGCCTGACCTGTAGACCACGGTCACGTCGTACTCTTGCAGCCATAGGCTCCATCGAGTGAGGTGTCCTGATGGGACCCATCAGGACACCTCACTCGATGGAGCCTCTCGATGGAACCATCACAGCAAGTGGTGGCCGGTAACCACTCGAAAAAGCTGCCATACGGGTGGATTTTTTGTGATGTCCCAAACGACGGCAAGACATTTTCTCGGTCGTTGAGTAATTTATCTCCCCGTTCGTTAGTGGGCATTTAGGGGAGGGTATAAGGAGGAGGAGAGGAGGATACGGAGGAGGAGGAAATGAGGAGAAAGAGTAGGGGAGAGGAGATGGAAGAGTAGGGAGAGAAGCAGGAGGAGAGAGGACGAAAAGAGGGGGAGGGAGGAGGAAGAGGAGAGGAGAAAGAGGGGGAGGATGAGAGGAGGAAAGCAGGAGGAGGGACATACCATCCCCTACGTACCCTCCCCATCTCCTCCTCAAGAGCTGTGCTCTAAGTTTGCATTACAGAGATTTGTAAATGACTTTCATTTTTTTAGAGCGCAGCTCTTAGGCGCCCGTTTCCGGGTTTCGCGACGTCGGCGTCGGGGGATCCGCGCTTTATTTAGCGGGAAAATTTGCGTCACGTGACCTAAACACCAATTTAATTCCCCACTAAATGTAGCGGGGAAAGGACGTCACATAACTTGGTGTCACTTGACCTATAAACAAATTCAATTTCTCCGCCAGATTTAACGGGGAAATTGACGCCAAGTGACCTCAACAGCAATTAAATTCCCCAGCAATTTTCGGAGGAAAAATTGACTTCACGTAACCTCGACAACAATTCAGTTTCCCCGCTAAATTTAGAAGGAAAATGACATCCCATGTCTTGGTGTCACTTCAACTATGAACAAATTCAGTTTCTCCGCTATATTTACGGGTAAATTAACGTCACGTGCGGAGGATAAGGAGGGGAAGGTACAGAGGAGGAGGAGGAAAGGAGAAGGAGGGAGAAATGGAGGAGGAAAGGAGGGGAGGATGAGGAGTAGAGGAGGTTGGGAGGAGAGAAGGAGGGGCGTACACTCCCTCCCGTACCCTCCCTTCTTCCTCAAAAGCTGTGCTCTCATTTCACGTTACAGAGATTTGTAAACGTCTTTAATGTTTTAAACTCTCATTACACGGCAATTGATTAATCTAAATTAGTCTCACTTGAGCGCAATATAGCCTCAGTAGCTTTTGTGCCTTTAAACCCATAACCAAGAACACCCCTTACTGCAATGCCTCACTGCATTGTTAGTATATGAATAAAAAATACACAATTATACTTTTGTGGTAGTATCGCGACCGGAAACGCCATTGTTGTTGACTTGTAATGGTTGATGTACTGCCAGGTAAAACAAAAAATGTAGCCGCCGCGCTCTAGCGTAAAATATGTAGCAAGAATTGTGATCCGTATGTTTCGCGTTTGTAGCGTTTAAAACATGTAGCAAGTATTGTGCAACTTGAGTATTGAAAACACTTCACAATGAGTCTCTCTGTCTTTTTTGAGCACTCATAATTTGATGGTATGCATTTCTACAATCAGTTTGCCAGTTCATTGTGTGCTTTATCTTTTCAGGATCTGCTATATGGCGCTTAAAAATATCACAATATTTGCCATTGTTTTACCAAAACTTTTATTTATGTTATCTGAATCCGATTGGGAACCAAATATAGGAATTTGTTGTTTTATGATGTTTGTACATGAGTTAGCAAGTTTGACCGCCACGTTTAATAATTGGGATATCCGGAGACACGGGGGTTGAAAAACTCTGAGCTTGACACAAGCTCGTTATTGCTAGGGAATACGGTAAGCCTATTAAGGTGTTGTTCAATGGCTTTAGTTATTGCCAAGGAACTTCTCTCGTTTATGGCTTTTATTTTGCCCTACAGATAATTTCCAAAGTTCCAGAGATGAGCACGAGTGCCACTCATCAACCAAACAACCAGCAGTGGAGGCTTTTGAGGCCAAACGTTTCCAGGTGAAAACCGAAAAACAAAAAATTAAGCTTATTTCTTATTGCATTTCCTGTGGGACGGAGGCCCGAACAGGCCAGGTGACAATTAGAGTAACCAGTTATTGAGGACTAACTCTGGCACTTATATGGCAATTCCGCGGCGAAATAGCCAGACGGGCCAAGTAATATCAGGTTGGGTCATTCCTTTGCGTTTTGCGGCTTTCATGGCCCTAAATTGCCAGAGATAAAAATTTTGCCCAAAGAACTGTGTTACCTCTAGTTTGAGAAGAGTGGTGACGTAGTAACAAACATTAGAAAAGCTAAACGCAAAGAAGGTACGAGGACGGGTATGTACAGGCTACTTGTCCCTCCCTTGTGTTTAGCTTTCATATTACTAGATTAATACGTTACTACGGGAACACAAGGTAAAACCATCAATCACTAAAAGTTGTACCTCCCTGTGTCAGTGGAAGGACACATGAGGCAGAAATTTTGGAAAACGCACGTTTACTGGTATCGAATACTTTAAACTCTGGAATTATAAATTCAGAGATTTTTTAATCTTCTAAAGATTTTAACATAAATGTTGATTTCACTTCAATTCATTTTAGATCACAGGTTGACCTAATAAATCTTTACCTGCGCAGGTACGTATTTTGAGAGTTAAATGACAAGACCTGGCCAACAGAAGCATTTCGCTCAAGGTGAACCGCAGTTCCATGAGCCGAATCAGGCTTTACGAGCCGCCAGGGCAAATTTGAATACGTCTGGACTGCCCAATATAGCCCCAAGCTCGTGAGATTCGTATCGCTTCATCTGAAAGCCATCATCTGCGATGGCTTGATCTAACAAATCTTTCGTGAGGTTCACGTGTGGAAAGTAAATGTTTCCCACAGGATAGCTCTTTACGCCACCAACGCTTACGAGGAAAAGCAGGCCGCCGGATTTTACGAGATTTCCCACGTTGCTAAGCGCCCTTCGGAAGGATTCGTGGTCTGCTGTGTCCAAGTTCAAGCATCCGGAGGAAAGGACGTCGTCGAAAGTTTCCCTGTGTTCCTCCGGGAGCATTCCAGGCTCAAGGACGTCGCAGGGGACGACCTTGCGGATGGCCCAGCGTGTGCGCTCGAGGATTTCCGACGCCCCTTTCTTCTTGTCACTGCAGAGAAGAATTAGGAAGTAGTGGTCTGCTTTTAGATAGATATGATGACAGATACTCTGTGTAGATTCGTGTAGAGAGTTAAAAATGATCAGGGTTTGGGGGCTGTTTTTTTTTCAACCTTTCCTGATACCTGCGAGGTTAGATGCGGTCACACGTCGCCGGCACTTTCTTAGTTTTCCTCCGTGCCATGTGCTTGACCTCTAGCAGAACTGGTAATTCTGTATTATAGTATAAAGATTCTGATGCAATAACTTCGTTTGTAGATTTATCATCTTAAAACGTGCTCTTGTTCCGTTTAAGTCTTTATCCTGTCCTTTAAAGGGGTACTCCGGTGATTTTTTTGAGCTACCTCAACTAACAATATTTTCTGACTCCCCGGCCTTTACCCTTTCTGGTATGATATTTAGTATCGCGAAATTCATAATTGTTATTGTGAACTCGGCAAATGTAAATGATGCAAAAACCAACATTCAAATATACCCGCACTTTTCAGTGCCGTGACGTCAGTGGCGGGCAGGCTTGCCAGTCGAGCAAGCAGTCTAAAAAATAGAATATACCAATCATTAGTTCCGTGCTGGAGAACGGGGACTGGAGCGAGCTTCCGAGGCATTCATTTGACACCATGAAACTGCTTCGAATCTGTTGGGAACAAATTCTACAGTCCAAAAAGTGAACCCCTGCCTTCCACTGACGTCACTTTTTCGTGGTTGCCAGTAGAGACTTTCAGTTTGAAAAACACGGTAAGGACCAAAACTGTAAATTCAATAACTTCGCGAAAAAAACTTATTTTGACCTAATATTTGGGATACTATTTTAGCATTGTTGTTTGGCGAGTTTCGCAAAATTTCAAGCAAATCGGGGACCACGAAAAAATCGCCGGAGTACCCCTTTAAGGCAAAGTAACCGGAGCAAGTAAGCACTATGCAATGATGTGCTAATAATAAACGTCAGCATACACACAACAGCATTGTTACAAAAAGTGGTTGTAAATGGCAGATTTGAAGCTGTCGGTGTCGGTGATCGAGGCGATGGAGGCGGGGAGGTGTTCCAGTTGGCATAAAATTTGGGAATAAAGGAGTGGAAACGAAAATTAGTGCGGCTGCTTGGCACGTCAATTTTGCACTGGTGGTCGCTGCGGGAGGAAATGTACAATGATGGCAGAAAACGAGAACCACTGAGGGGAGAGTTAAATGATAAATCGTATGAAAGAGACAAAGATGAAACATTTTACGGCGCAGTAATATATCGGGTAAGTTAAGATTAGATTTCATTGAAGAGATACTGGTAGTATGGCAGTAGTTCGAGAAGATGAAACGCGTGGAACGGTTCTGAATGGCCTCTATTTGTAAAATAAGAGAGTTAATATTAGGGTCCCAGATTGATAATGCATATTTTAGCTTTGATCGGACTAAAGATTTATAGTGCAGGAGTTTCATGTTAGTTGGTTCTAAAGAAAAGTGACGCCATTGATAAACGAGTGAACGATTAGCGTTACTTGTGATGTGGTCCCTGTGAATTTGCCATGAAAGGTTATCAGAAATCGTAAGGCCTAGGTACTTCTAGGTGAAAAATTGCATTAAGGAAACATCTTCAATTAAGTAGTCACATGTAACACATAATTAGAATCGAGCGAAATTCTCATCGACTTGCATTTGGTTGGGTAAGTTGCTGCACCATTTGCTGTGCCATTTGAGCTAAACGGCGCCAAAATTCTTTCCCTGCTACATCCTGCTACATTTCGACGAATCGTAATAATTTGTGCTAACACTACACCAAAACGTGATTTAACTTCGTTAATGCTGAAAATACAAAAACGGAGGCCCCTTGCACGGCAGGATCGTTACAGCAGTCTTGTATATATTTTCAGAACTTCCGATTGTAGCCTTAAATAACGTCCTACTCGATTTTATCTCTGTATCAAACACTGAAAATAATCGGAAGTCGCACAATATTTCTCATGTTAGACTTTGCTCTGGTGGGTTAGGTGCTTCGTTGAGTGCGGTTCTCTCCTCGCAGTGGTGCACCGCCGTGAAGTAAGAACCGCGGAGTAGGCATCACGATATTTCGTATCTTACAATGCTGAAAAAAAAATATGAATAAAACAAATATTCTTCTGTATTCCATATATATATATATATATATATATATATATATATATAATGATTGCTTGATAAGTTTTTATGTCAAATCGCTTGTTTAGCTTTAACTTTTACATAGGTGTCACATGTGCGATAGCACACTGAATGAAGTAAATTAAAACTAAATTAGCTGGACCAGTGAATGAAATGGAAATGACCTGAATGAGTTGGACTGAATTCAGTGTGAATGGTGGCACGTCAGCAGTGCACAGTCACAGAATGTTAGCTATATATTTTCAGCCCCTGCTCGCCTGCACGCTGATTTCCGCGCATGGAACGAGTCCTTGTCTTTTCGTGGGCCCTACACCGCAGAAGCAGTCGTCATGGGCGATGACCCGCACGTTCCTCGACATCACTGGGATGTGTCCGAAACAAGGTGACGCCGCGGGTCCGCATGTTATCATTGATGAACTGCGAATGCTACCGTCGTCGATTTGGCTTCACCCTGGTGGCAGCTTCGGCTGTATTTATGCGCCGCTCGACATATTTTTCGCCAGTGGGGACAGTAGTACGTTAGCAGTGCACGATAACAGAATTTTCGCCATGTGTTTTAAGGTGAATAACAATGTCCCGTACTTCTGTAAGCGAAGTTACGACATTTTCTTGTTCGTGCTGTCATCTCCCACGGCGGCATGTCTATTGCATACGAGTGTTTTTGTATTTCGTACCGTCTGCTTTTCTCGGGAGACGGTGAGCTAAACCCTGGTTCTGATACACTAAACCTGCAAACGGTTCTTGATAGACTGGATGCTCTGAATGCATTCATTCTTTCTGAAATTACAAGTGTCCGCGCAGTCCAGGAAACTGCAACTAAGTCCTTGGCTGAATTAAACTCGCGGGTCTCAGTAATTGAACGCAACTAAGCAACGTAAAAGCATCAAAGGACAATATCGCTCGCGTTAAAGAGTCGGTGTTTAAGGCAACAACTAGTGTAGACCAAGTTCGGTTCCGCCTCAATGAGGTAGAAGACCACTCGCGCCGAGAGAACCTGGTGTTTCGTGGGATTAGTGACGCACCAGATGGGACCTGGTCTCAATCAGAAGAAAAGGCGATTTCGATATGCGAAGAAAAGCTCGGAATAGACCTTGAGCCCTTACCTATCTATCGAGCACACCACATTGCTCGCTATGTCCCTAGCAAAACACGTTCTATAATTGTTAAATTTGTTCTGTGTAAACTGCGACAGCGACTTCTATCCTCTCGGTCTTCGCTAAAAGGTACAACCTTCTCGATAGCAAAGGAATTCTCGCTAAATACTCGTTCTGCACGCAGCAAGCTAATCGAATACGGAAAGTCACAAGCAGCTCCTTTTAAGGATTCTTGCAACAAACCTTTCCCAAACAGACGATGTGACATGTATGACCAACCTGACGACACTGTGTTTGAATGTTCGATTTAGCAATCACCTAGTAGACCTAGAGCACATCAACTCGTGGAATCGGGGTACAACCAGTTTGTAGGAAAACAGAAAAAATCACAACGCTGTAATGCCAGTGGTACTACTACGTTGTGTCTTTTGTACGCGAATATTAGAAGTCTAATGCCAAAGCGTGACGACCTGGATGAGTTGCCTGATGTCATAAATGTTAGCATTATCACGCTAACTGAAACGTGGCTCACGTCGGAAATAAATGAGAGTGAAATCTTTTGAAACTCAAGTCATCAATCTTCTTTTGATATATTTCGTAGTGACCGGGTTTTAGGGAGAGGCGGTGGCGGACTGCTTGCTGTAAATAATCGTCTTCAGCCCCGACAATTGAGCGTTATATAAGATCTAGAGACCGTATTTGTTTCCATAAGCTCTTCACACGGTGCAGTCATTGTCGGGGTCTGTCATCGCCCCCCTCCTTGCAATATTTCCTTTGTTGGCTAACTCAATGATGCACTGTGCGAAGTGCGAATGCAGCACCTTTTATCAAAACTGATTTTGGTGGGAGACTTTAACTACCCACTACCCATACATCGAATGGGGCAGCGACGTTGCATCAGCAACGGCATCTCGGAATGTGTCTAAACTTTTTATAGACTTGTGTCTAACGTTTAGATTCACGCAACTTGTAACACAGCCAACACGAGTGACTAGGTCATCGTCCTTGGTTCTAAATTTAGTTCTAACGTCGCACACTGAAATAATGAAAGGTGTAAATATATCTAACGGCCTTAGTGATCACAAATGCGACCACAGCTTTTGCACGTTAAAAACGACATGGGCATGGCATCCTGCCGCAAAATTAAGGTGTATTGAAGAGAAATAATTGATATCATTAACATCGGCATCAGGTCCCTTCTGGACTCATGTATGCCAAGCGTTTTTGATCGCTCTGTGCAGGAGAGATGGATTATTTCCAAAGAAACGCCACTTCCCCTAATTGATCGTCACGTACCGCTAATACAGTTTCAGAAGAACCAGTCAGCACCATAGTACACTCGAGAGCTTAGGTCGCTCTGTAACCGGAGGAAACGATTGTACCGACCTGCACGACTTCTACATACCGATCAGGCCTGGTCCTATTTTTCTGTTGCTTTCACAATGTACAAGTCAGGCGTCGAGAAAACCAAGGCACAATTGTACCAGCACGATTTTGCCGCTATCCTCAAAAGTAACCTTCAGAAATTTTGTAACATAATTAATCCCCGTTATCGTAAACCAGTCTCTTTATTTAATGACAATAGAATTTCTCTTACTGATTATGACGCTGTTGAAATCTTCTTTGACGTATTTTTTGCCGTGTTTAATATTACTATCATCAGATCGTCGCCAGATATAGTTCACCCCTGTCTGTGCCACCTTTACATCTAATTATGTTTTCGAAAAATGGCATTAACAAATTCATAGACGCGCTCAAAACGTCATGGTCACCAGGAGCTGACGACATAAACAGCAAAGTATTGAAAATGACTAAACCTCCGTCCACTGTTTTTCAAACATCGTTATTTTAACAATCCTTAGATACCGGTCATGCTCCCGACGACTGGAAAGAAGGTAAGTTCGTTCCGATTAAAAAATGTGGCGATGCGCTCTCCCCTCTAAATTACCGGCTCATATCACTAACTTCCGAATGCTGCAAGCTCATGGAACATGTCATTCATTTTCAAGTTATGCAACTCCAGGAACAGAATAACATCTCTCCCCCAATCAACATGACTTCAAAAAACACCGTTCATGCTAAACGCAGTTTGCCGTTTTCTGCCACGATAGTAATTTTTCCCTAGAAACTGTTAAGTTGATGCCATTTTGCTCAGTTTTTGCTAAAGCTTTCGACCGCGTTTCTTTAAACTTCTACTAGCAAAGCTGTCTACACTGTCTCTTGAATCTTCCACTCTACCCTGGTTTGAAGGATTTCTTACCTCTCGAAGCTAGCACGTGCAAATCAACAACTGCCGTTCCCTTAGCGGTCCTGTACCCTCCGGTATACCGCAAGGATCTGTTTTGCACCCCTACATTTTCTCGTGTATATTAATCCCCTCCCTCTTTCATTGTCGTCTAACGTTTGTTTGTTTGCTGATGTATGTGTAGCCTACATAGCAATATGTAACACGGGTGACTTGCTTAACCTACAGGTTGATCTAGACCGAATTAACGATTTGTGTTCAAAGTCGCATATGCTACTAAAAACATCAAAATTCAAATGCGTCTCCTTCCATTGATCCCGTCAACATTTTCACTCTTACTACTTTATTGGTAATCTTAATATTAATTTTATGTCGAGATACAAGTATCTTGGCGTTCAATTCACTCACGACCTTTCTTGGAAAACCCATAGTAATAATATAATTTATGACTCGCGCAGCAATCTTTGCCTCTTGCGCCGTAATCTTCGTCTCGCGTCCCCGTCTGTGAAGGGACTTGCATATGTCACATTAGTACGTCCGAAACTAGGATATGCATCGTCAGTCTGGAACCCCCCTCTTAAATAACTTGTATCCGACCTAGAATCAGTTCAAAATCATGCCGCCCGCTTTACGACGCCTCAATAGTCTAGGTTCGTTAGTGTTAATGAACTTAAACAAAATTTATCACTACCTCCTTTGTGTTCACGCAGGCGCTTCGCTAGATTGCCTATTCACAGGTTTTACTTCGATGATCATCTACACAATTCAAACAACTTGCCACCTCATCGCATATCACCCCGCATTGATCGCAATGCAAATGTTGGCCTTCTTTTCACTCAAAATACCGCATTCCTTAAATCTTTTTCCCGTCGATATCTATGGACTGGAACGGCCTGCCCGAAGCCATCGTTCCTGTTCAAGACATCGAATCGTTCCGCCAAATGGAAACCTCGCTATTGTTTTAACCCACTCCTTTATGTAATACCCAAACTGAGGGTTCTTAACGTATTTAAATAAATAAAAATAAATATGCGGTTTATAAGTCTTATTTATTAATCGCATACCTATATTTGTTATCACGAAGCCCTACATATAAATTGCCATCGATGTTAGCAGTTACATGAGAAAGGTATTTGTTAGTTTGTCAGCAAACATACATAAATGAGGCAATATTTGCCAGTAGAATACACAAACTTGGAATACATCTTAGCGCTCAAAAATAAGGACAAAAGACGAGAATCAGACACCACAGTGCGCTACTAACAACTGATTCTATTACATGAAAAGACACTTACATACCATCCGAGTTTCTGATATCGCCCCATCACTAGCCAACCCGATGCCAGGCCGCGTCATTAAAGGGGCACTCAAGCAGTTTTTGGAGAAGCTACTTTTTGGTGCGATGGCGTTAAGGAAGTGTCATTGAATGAGTATCTTCAGTTTTAGAAGGCAGAACCGCCTATTAATCACGTAGGAATAAAATACGTGCGGACTCTTTTCTGTACTTGCGAGGACCAATGAAGTTATCGTATGTTTCAAAATTTTGGCGGCCTTTGTAAAGTTTCGCTAAAGAAACAATTTTCAGTTCATTTAAATATGTTGTGCATGATAATTTCAAAATACGTAAAACATTTATAGTTTGGAATACGCGATACTGCAATTATCGTTTCACAAACAAGGGACTACGTTTTCTCCTTGCCTTCTTCCGCGGGGGGTGAATTTCCCGCTCCCCCGGCCCCCGGGATGCGCGGAAGCGCACGTATCTGCGCGCGTTGCAGGCCGGTCGGGCCGGTCGTGTCGGTAGCGGGCCGGCCAGGCCTCGGTGGTGGTCCTCGACGTGGACGGCGTGGTGAAAGCTCATCGTTCCGCGTAAAAGCGCTATCCTTGACTGTGAATTTTCGTCGTGTGTCGCTATGATAACCCAGCACGTACTAAAAGGGAAGATCCACCTACTCGTGCGGCGATGTCGTGGCGGCACTCTCAAGACAGCAGAAACGCCCGTGCCGTCGTGTTTGTTTACTTCGACTACAGTGGTGCTTTCTAAGCATTTGTGTCCTCGAACATTCCCCGGATTTCTTATTTGGCGCATTTCATGCGTGTGCTCAAGTTCAAGGTATTACTGGCGCGTACCGTATAAAGGATGCGAATTTTCACGCGTTTTCATCACCGGAGAGAAGTGATTAGTGTTAGCAATGCTGAACGCTCGCAACGTCTATCTGATCACGAAATCATATTTCTACGTTGCTATATCGCTGCTAAGATTACATTGCCTTTTATAATCGTAGAAAAGGCGTGTGGCGATATTTGTACTATTGCAATGTCGTGTATTAGAGTCGTGATCGTCCAAGACGGCGTACGGCATCTTTTTATTTTCTTTTTTTCATCCACTGTACCCTTCAAGCATATCAAGAAAAAATAATAATAATCGTTTAGGCTATAGACAACTGTCTGTCTATATTCGGTTACGGCATTGTGTAGCAGTGCGTCCCCTTTTTAGAGGGGCCGCTGAAACAGCTGACGGTGCGTATAGAAGCGGTCGCCGTGCTGACGATCCGCTGCGCTTGTTGTAGTGGTTGCAGGTGTGTGTACGCGCGGCGCAGAGCGGTCGTTCCGGTCGCAACAAACGCCGTCGTTGGTACGCGCTCGTTGCACATGTCTGAACCAGCCTTTCCCCCGTCCTCCCGAGGCGAAAGGCAACGTGGCGACATCGTTTGACATCACGTACCAGAGGTAACGCTGCGATGTCAAACGTTGGTTCGGTTACGACTTGCGCCAACCGCAAATCGAAGAATGCCCGAAAAGGTCTGCGTTTCGCCGTCCTCGAAACGCGAACATGACTCCGAAGCGCTGCTATTGTCCACATCGCACAGTCGAAGTGGCGTCATAGGAAATCATCCCCAGGTCGGCTGTCCGCCGAAAAATTTCAACCTCTAACGGCGTCAGGTCCTCGAGCGTAGAGAACTCCGCCATGATCGAAGCTCGAATGACAAAGAGGTTCGGCCGATGCGGCTACCTCGGGATCACTGCGCGACGGAACGTCGTCCAACGCCATTGGCCCGAGATCCTTTTGATAAGCGTGCGAGGACCAATGAAAGTGGTTTCTTTTTTGGGTGGATCCGAGGTTTGGCGGCCTTCAATTACATTTTTATTAAAGAAATAATCACCGTATGACTATATTTTTTGGTTTTTAGGGATACTTAGGGGGTATAAATTCAGCTGTCATCATCAAAACACGAACTCAAAAACCACTTGAGTGCCCCTTTAAGGAACGCACGTTTCTTGCCGAGTAGATCAATTGAGGCCACGCTGGCACATCGCTGCCCCACCCTTCTTAATCTCATCTGCCTCGACTATCTCCCTCACAGTTCTTTCCTTCTGCCTCGCCAGAATCTTTCACTCGGAAAACAACGGCACACACTTGCAGCTTTGACAATGATCAGACAGATGACCGTCCCAAACATTTCCTACTTTAAGTTCTTGTTTCATTAGCCTATCATGAACACACCTACCGGTCTGATTTATATATACGTGTTTCCGCACGATAAGGGGATCTGATACACTACTTCCTCCGCACATTCAACGAAGGAATAACTGTGTCTTACCACACAGCCAGAAGGAGCCTTACGGAAATGATCTGTCATCCTACATAATATACTAATACCCCTGTTAGACGGACGCGTTAAGCTCCTTTAGTAGAAAGGACCTTCTCTCAAAAGGAGAAGGAGATCGTGCCAGACGGCGCACTAAATGCCCTTTCCCGAAAATGGTATTTTCGGGAAAGGAGCTCCGTAATGGACTTTAGCACGAAAAGGAGTACTCTCGGCAGTAGGCACCCGTAACATGGTAATTGAATCTCTGGCTTATAGCCATTAAAGCTTTAATATAAATGGTATGTCAACTGTGATTATGGGAAAGCACATTTTTCCTGTGTTTGCGGTGACTGCTAGCGAGTGGTAATTCGGTATACTCTCGCAGTACATGCGGTCGGTTTTCATTTCCCAAGATGGCGGACGCTAGTGTAGTGGGGGTGAAGCGGAGCTCGCTAGCCAAAAGTAGTCGGGTGCATTGGACCGAGTCCGAGACCCGTGCCCTCATCCAAGTGTGGGAGGATAACCTGCAAGACCTCCGCCGTCAAAAAAAGGAATGCCGGCGTCTATGACACAATGGTCCTTCATCTTGGACGCCTGGAGATACACAGGACCCGAAAGCAGGTGATTGCCAAGATCGACAACCTGACGCATATGTACAGGCAAGTTTTCCTTCCCTTCAACCTCTTTTTTCAGGCAGGAGGGGAAATCAGTGGCCAAGTGGGCTAGCGTAAAGCCCCTTGATAAGTGAAAAAGGGCTGCTATTCATTGTTGTAGAACTACTCGAGCACGTGAAACGCGCTACTTCTGGGAAGAAAATGCCGTCTTCATATAGCTCAACTCAGTGCTGCGCTGTGCCACCGATTTTCCCCAAAACTGCACGAGGCACGCGCCTCGTGCATTGACCCACCTTCCGCTATTTATATTTAATTATAAAGGATCTTTATGCTTGCACACACCAGCTAGGAGTGCGTGGAGCGCAAGCTCGCTCTGCTAAACCCAGGCTTCCTGGGCTCAATTTCCGCCCCTGCCCGTTTTCGAATTGGATGAGCATTGTGCCTTTCAGTGTAGCATTCGTACTGCAGTGGCTAAATTTATCTTTAACGTAAATACGTGTCGGCCCGCGGGATGGCAGACATAGCGCTGTTTAAACACCAGCACGCCTGTACATTTCTACCTCCCAAGTGCAATAAATAATATCATATCAATATCAAACATTCAGGGATGCCAATTTTACCTCAGCATCTATTTTGTTAACTCACCTGTTGTGCGAGTGCGCTGCTTGAAATCACTACTCTGATTCATACACGAGTGAACAAAAGTTAGAGGTGCGAGCGCGATCTTAGCGCATGTTGTGCACGTGAGCGCATGCAAATGTGCGATATCAAGCCAATGTGCGAAACGGTGTAGTCTCGTAACTCTCGGCGGGAGAGATGTTGAGCAGCATGATCAAAGCTCACGCACAGCCTTAGGGCATCAGTCGATCACATTCGGCGCAACAGTAGTACGTCACGCGCAACTCTTTGGCTTGATAGCAGTTGTAAGCCGAGAGCCTTGACTATGTACTCGTAGTCATAAAAACACCTTCGTTGAAAATAGCGATCATAAACTACTCAAATATACCTCTGTTGTTCTTTTTTTTTTTCAATTTGCAATACATCGGTTGCTGTGATACAGTGCCACACAACACAACAAATTAGGCTGCAAAATAATCGAATAATACACAGAGAATTTGAAAATTCCTTGATCAAACGAGAAATCAAGCCCTGTTATTGAGTGACTGAATATTAAACCATAACTTTAAATCATCGGCGAAAGGCAACAACCCAAAACCTTTTATGCACAATTCGATGTCACTAATAAAAATAAGCAACAATAATGGGTCAAGGTTAGACCCCTGTAGGACAACAGATGAAGGAACAAAGGCACCAGAAAAAATATTTAAAATTTGCACATTGCTTTTATTGTTAGTAAGGTAACATGTTTGGGGAGAACAAATACTGTTAAGGAGGTGTTTGAGGACATGCTCACAAGCAACACCAAAAAGGTTTCTCAGCTTCAAGAAAAAATTAAAATACAAAATAAATGTCTTTTTGTTGTAGTGCTACACTCTTTTGGAGATAGCACACCTTCGACCACAAGATGAATGATCATTTTAAGACTGCTGAAAATGTTGCGCTAAGTTGTACATTCCAAATTTGTTTACTTTGCAACAACAAAACCTTTCAACTTCTATGTTTCTTCAGGACGCTGCTCAAGGGGTGCACAACCGGATCAGAAGGAATTTCGTGGATATACTTCTACGAGCTGCATAGGTTTTTAGGGGCTCTGCCCGTAAACGACTCCAGCCTGGTTGAGGAATGAGTCGCCTTTTCCGACGTAGCAGAGGTATGTAAAATATTCGAAGCTGCAATCACTTTCACACTTTTAATGACCTTGCTTAACACAAGTTATCACCATAGGCAAACATCGTAGAGGTTACGACCGAAGAGGATGCTGTCGCTGCGGACCCCGAGGAAGACAATCAAAACCAGGACCTTGACCTGCCCGGCACCAGCGCAAAGCTCAAGAGCGTCGGAGCCAAGAACAAGACAGGCCTAGAAATGCAGGTCCTCAGCAGCCTGCAAAAAGAAAACAAAAGTGGCTGAAAAGCAGCTAGAGTTCATGAAAGGACTGCTGGACGAGCAACGTGCCCTTCGGCTCTGCTGGGAGAACTCCAGGAGCTCGCAACTCGCCCTCAGAGAGAGACAGCTTAACCTCCTTGAGAACATGCAGCAAGACTTTGCAAGCATGCGCCGCAGAATGGAAAAGTAAAGGGATACCAAAATGTATAACCTTACCAAAACCTGAAAGCAATAAACTTTTTCTACCTAAGCCACAAAGCTATGAAAAGTGTAAAGCAAGCTTTTATCTTTTTCCTAAAAACATAATACAGTGAAGTAGTTCTTACAAGATTTGAATCTCAGATAAGAAACAAAGTGCATAGCAATTTGAAACAGACGGATGATGGGTGAGTAGTTGGGACAAAAACCTCAGGCAAAGGTGTTTGTGTGCGTCCCGTTTGGTCGTCCATTGTTTCCAGATATTGTGAAAAATTATGTATCAACCGGCTCACCTGTTTAATAACATTGTCTTCAAAATATACTTTGTTTGAAACATACACTATTGATAAAGTAGCTGGACAGAGAAGTGATGCTCCACGAGGAGATAAACCTTCTCATCACAAGAAGGGTGGCTGTTAGGGCTAGTTGGTTGGTCATTTGATTGAGCGTGCGCAGCAAAGACGAGGACGAAGGGAGGACAGGACCTTGCCTTCTTTCGTCCTCGCTTTTGCTGCACATGCACAAGGTTTATGAACTTCTCATTACAGTTCTTGAGGCAACACGAGTACTAACATTGATACCCCGCAGTTAGGGTGTTAATCTATATACATTATTTGTTTTGCTGGAACTTGGTAGCTTACCATGATAAGTGGATACCAGCTAACCGTCACGCAATCCAAGCTCCGGGTGTGCAGCGAAGTAGTTGACCAGAGCTGCACGCACGCTTGGGCCACTGTCCTCCTCAGCTTCTGTGGTGCAGACTGGCTGATTAGCACGCATTTCTTCAATGTCCTTCATTGTGTCCTTCAGCCTTTGGGGGTCCACAGGGTCATTGAATCGCTCGCAGACATTATACAGTTTTAGTGGATCGTACGCTAAAGCCTTGCGTACGCAATAAAATTGCGGGTCGGGAGTGCGCGTGCGCAGAACGCAATAGAAGAGCTAGCGTATTGCGTACGCACGCAACGCTGGGGGTTTTGCGTGGCGGGCTAGCGGGCTTTGCGGGACGCTCTCGAGAGATCTTGGACCCAACGAGAGCGCCAGTTTCAAGATGGCGGTTACCTCGACTGGCCCAGCAAGGGCGACGTGGTGTTTTCGAAGTTCTGTGTTACGTGAAATTGCGTGGTGTTCAGCTCGGCAATTTTTTCTGGGACCTACCGTGGTCGAATCAGATCGCCGTGCAGCTGAAGGAGTGCACAGTGAAAATGTTCGCCGCTCGGAATGTGCGTCAACGCTGCGATCTGCTCAACGCTAAGCCTATTCGCACAGTTCATCGCCGACGGACAAACGACTCTAAAAGAAATAGCCGAAGTTCTCGCTATGCACTGGACATCAGTATAGTCATGAATTTCATTCTGCGATAGCATTGATAAAAGCTGCCGTTTCCACGGGACAACTGACGGAGGCTCCGTGATCGATTTTGGCTAAGCACTCGTACTCGTAGCCTCTGTACCCCGCAGAAAAGCGCGCTTGACGAGGCAGCTGCGGTTTGGTTTAATTTGAAATAAAATGATTGGACACGTTTTCATTTTCAATATTTCTTTCCAGGAGCATGGTTGCGCTATAAGCACGCGGAATTCTATGGCTCTAGCAAATTTAACCAAGATCATGCGCGGTGTTCCCTCGAAAACGTTAAGCCTGGTTCAGACAGTTGCGTTTGACTGCGTTTGACTGCGTTGCGGCAACGAGAAACCAGGACATCCCTGATGCTTATATCGCGCGCCAGGATGATTCCTTGAATTGGATTTCACGCTTCATACGAAGCACAGATGTGCCGGTGACTCGCTTTCGGTTCTCGACGCAACGCAGCCAAACGCACTCAAACGCAAGTGTCTGAACCGGCCTTAACGCACAACTAAATTCGGTCCGAGCAGGTCATTTTTAGCGTACGCTATACTATTGCGTATTGCGTACGTATAAGAGCCAGCAACGCTATACTAAAACTCTCTATTGTGCAAAATGCAGCATGCACGAACAACAGAGTTCACATTTTCTATTTTTGTCTCGGTCCTCTTCATGATGATCCTAAATCTCGCCTTCAGCCGGCCAAAGGCATTTTCTACGATGCGTCTGGACTTGGAAAGGCAGTAGTTGTAGTCCCCTTGGGCCACTGATAACTGTGTGCCATGCGGGAATGGCTTCATGAGGTTTGGCGTCAATGGAAATGCCTGGTCGCACAGCACGATGGGTGGCACGGCAGTCCCATTGACCACCAGGGGTGTCTTTGCCCGAAGACTGCTGAGCAGCGCTGGCAGCCTTGAATTACGGTACACGTGGGCGTCGTGGCACTTTCCAGGTGAACCGACGTTGACATACCGAAATGTGTACCGATGGTCCACAATGGCCAGAAGGATGATGCTGTACCTTAAAGGAAAAAAAAAAAGAAATACTCAATGTGAGGATACACAATGCTAGCACTCAATGAAGAAACAAAGAATGGAGTGCAGTAGTGGGTTTGCATTTAGACTCCACCTTCGGTCAGCTGCGTGGAGATATCTTAGTGAATAGGTAGCGAGACAATTGTGGTGATTGGCCGGGGTGGGTCGCTTGCTGCGGGTTTCCACTTGTGGTGGGATGCACGGCATTGATTGCTTACGCTACACCGCAAGGTGGGAGTTGCACAAGACAAGGTATGTTGGATACTTAGATGTTTCTGTGAGCCAGGTCAGTCAGGGATGCTACAAGGAGTTGCCAGCAATAGCATAAGTGCATGGAGACACTCGTGTATAGTAGCGGGTGGTGAGTTGCTTGCGGTGGTTAGCTTGCGGTGAAATTGGCTGTTCTTGTGAAACCTTATGTAACCCCATTACAGCAAAGAGACCCAAGACTCCAGGATCAACTTCACTGTACCTGCCTGCCTTCTACCTCAAACAGAAAAAGAAACGTTTAATGAGCAACTCTCGCGATTGCGCACTAAACATGCTCGTTTTGAAGAGTTGAATGGAATTAACACGTAAACATTCTAGGTGACAAAAATATTGAATAAATAAATGGGCTGACTGGTAACTTACCATCCCTTGTAGTTCCGGTAGTTGCAGTATTGGTCTTTTGGCGGTGACACTGCTAGGTGGCAGCCGTCCAAGGCTCCGATGGCGCTTGGGAAGCCGCACACCGCCTCGAACTCCAACATGTGGTTGTACAGTTCGCTTTGCCGCACCATCGCCACTGTCGACTCCTCCAGCTTGGCCACGATCGTACGGCAGAACTCGCGGTACACGATATTGACTGTTGCGCGACCGACGCCAAAAAGATGGCCTATCGTCCTGTCCTCGGCTGTTGAGCATAGTTTATACAAGGCAATCGCCACGCGCTTCTCGACACTGATCGGGGTCCGCATATTGGTCGTTTCTCTTTGCATCGTCGGGCGGCAGACGTCGACGAGATAGCGAAAGGTGCAGGGCATAACCCGGAAGCACGCCTTGAAGTTCTGGACGCCAAGGTGCGGCAAGGTTGCTTCAAACCAGCACTCGCCCCTCTGGTAGGACCAGAGCCTCCGTTCGATCCGCTCTACGCTTTGCACGGCAAGAGCGGCAATCGTGAAAGAGTTGGCGAAGAGTGCCATCTCTATAACTTCTCTCTCGCTTCTCGAAGAGTCAAGCTCTATCTCGAGTGCCAGGTACTGGCTCAAACGTGCCTGCACGAGGCGCATGGCCTCGGCACAATCAAACTCCATCCTGAATTGTTCGCTGTGTTTTTGTAGTTTTCTTTTCGTCCAAAATACACGTAAATAAATTAAAACTCACGCAAAAGCAAAGGGAGGAGGCGAAACGAGGAAGAAATCAGTCAGCGGAGTGAACGAGGAAAAACAAGAAGCAGCGGAAACGCGGTTGCCAGACGGACATAAAGATTTCTACCAAATGCAGATGTAAATGTGTTCACATATAGAATACTGGTATAAAATATCTGGGATGCATTTAAATACACTTTAAAACCTGTTACTACTATTAATATAATCAACTGAGAACAGCATAAAAAAAAATACCGTAATATTTTTTTTTAGTTTCGGTTTCAACTATCGGTTGTCGGCACCAAAGCAATAAACATCACTCGTGCATGCCTTTATTGGTCGTGTAGCTACTTCCCCTTTATTAGAAGGTCCTTTAGTGAAAAGGCCATTTAGTGAAAAGGAACTTTAGAACACCGTCTGACACGGGTATAAGTTAAAAACGTCTTACGCCCCCTCATACTAACCCAGGAACTACCGGTCGATGGTGTGTTGCAGTGCCTTCATACCAGACTCACCTTTTCTGAACGACATGTGTGTTGGATGTACCACCCTAGAGCCCAGAAACCACTGCTGCCGTACAATTAAGCTCATTCGAAACTGGTAAAAAGGAGTATTGCCAATATGTGCGTATTGAACACCCTCAAAAAATCATGCCACCATGTGATGTAAGAAGGCCTGGGCACGCAGTATAGGCGGTGGTTGGCAGCTGGCTTCCCGAAGAATGGAGTGGTGTCAGTTGCAGAGATCGTATTAAACAGATTGCGTAGTGAGCATTTCACTCGCCCAACGGTTCTCAGAGATAACCAAAAGGTCGCGGTGATACCGTACATTCACAAAACGGCGTATGGCCTGAAAAACGTGGACAATAGATCGAATGTAAACGTAGTGTTTCCCGCACCAAACAAACTTAGTAGATTATGTATGATGACAGATCCTTTTCGTAAGGCTCCTTCTGGCTGTGCGGTGAAACACAGGAATCCCTTCGTTGAATGTGCGGAGGAAGTAGTGTATCAGATCCCCTTATCATGCGGAAACAAGTATATACGTCCAACCGGTAGGAGTGTTCATGATAGGCTAAGGGAACAAGAACTTAATGTAGGAAATTTTTGGGACGGTCATCTGTCTGATCATTGTCAAAGCTGCAAGTGTGTGCCGTTGTTTTCCGAGTGCAAGATTCTGGCGAGGCACAAGGAAAAAACGGAGAGGGAGATAGTCGAGGCAGACGAGATTAAGAAGGGTGGGGCAGCAGGTGCCAGCGTGGCCTCAATTGATCTACTTGACAAGAAATGTGCCTTCCTTAATGACGCGGCCTGGCGTCGGGTTGGCTAGTGATGGGGTGATATCAGAAACTCGGATGGTATATAAGTGTCGTTTCATGTAATAGAATCAGTTGTTGGTAGCGCACTGTGGTGTCTGATTCTCGTCTTTTTGTCCTTGTTTCTGACCGCTAAAATGTATTCCGAGTTCCAAAACCAACTAGTCCAACAATCTACTCTACTGTAATACTCAAAGGAAGGCGCGCCGTGCGCCCGACTTCCTGTCGTTCTAAGCATCAATTGGCGAGCACTCTCATTAGTGCACGTCTCGCAGGAATCAAGTCGTCGGTGCTTGACGCCAGCGTACGTTGTTCTTGCATTAGGCTGCGAATTGTACACTTGGGAGCAACTTGAGACACACCACCGGCGTACGTGCTAGGCAAGTGGTGTTGGGACCAATGCGGGCCGCTTATTTTTTGTCACAGATTGGGATACCGGACTACGTTTTCTAGTAGAGACCGATGCTGAAATTAGCGTTTTGCCCGCATCTGCATTTCCACGTTGGCCCAAGCAACTGCGTTCGTCGCTACAAGCTGCAAATAAAACACCAATTACAACTTATGGGGAGGAAGTGTTGAAAATCAACATCGGACTACGAAAAGTGTTCACTTGGGTGTTCCTAGTTGGTGACGTTACATATCCAATATTGGGTGCTGACTTTCTTCGGCATTTTAACCTGCTCGTTGACATGCTAAACAAACGTCTAGTGGACTCTACAACGGACCTCATGGTCCAAGGCATCGCTCTTACAACATCCGATGCACGCCCTAGAGAGTGCCTACGCGCAGAGTCTGCATACGAAACCTTACTTCAAGATTTCCCAGCATAGACGCGGCCTCACAATTTTCTACATCCAATCAAACATGATGTATGCCATCACATCGTAACAACCGGACCACCTGTTTATGCCCGCCCACGTGGCATGCACCCCGACCGCATGAAGGTTGCACAACAAGAATTTGCATAAATGCTTGAAATGGGAATCGTACGTCCATCGTCAAATGCTTGGGCATCGCCCCTACATATGGTCCCAAAGAAGAAAACCGGAGACTGGCGACATTGTGGTGATTATCGTGCCCTTAATAACTCGACAGTACCATATCGTTACCCGCTCCCTCACATTGAAGATCTCACCTCGTCTCTTCACGGCTCCAAAATCTTCTCGAAAATTGATCTAGTTAAAGCATATCACCAGATACCGGTACGCCCTCCTGACTTCCCCAAGACGGCTATTTCTACACCATTCGGTCTTTTCGACAATGTGAGAATGCCTTCCGGCTTGAGCAACGCAGCCCTGACTTTTCAACGCTCTGTACATCAAGTGACCCAAGATCTGCATTTTTGTTATGCATACCTCGATGACCTTCTCATCTTCAGCATAGACACACAAGAACACCTGAAACAGCTCAAACTTCTTTTTCAGCGCCTCGATGAATATGGACTCATAATCATTAAGAACAAGTGCGGATTCGGTGTGACTGAAATCGATTTTCTCGGTCACCGTCTAGAGCAGCACGGACTTCGACCCCTTGAGGAGAAAGTATACGCTTACTTATTACCAGCTGAACGTTAGGAAAAGCGACGGAGAGAGAAAGAGACACACCGCTGGACTAGCAACCTTTTTAATAAACTTCCTTTTCCTTGACCTCATCCTAAAAAGGGTAGCTTCTTCTTCTTCAGTCAGAGCTCAGACAGAAACTTCCTTTTTTTCCCCCACGAACCGTGGAGTTTTCCTCTTCTTCGACTTTCGGATCTTGCAAAACCTCCTTCTTTTTGTCTTTTACACTTCCGGCGGTCTCAGCCTCGTTTCACTCGGTCGGATCGTGGAGTCAAAAAGTCACAACTTGGTTCATCCGAGGAGCCGCTCTCCTCAGATACATTTTTTCTTTGGGCAAGAGCGCGATGGAGGCAACACTCACGCATTCTCCCTCCCGATCCTCAATGGCCAGCGCCTCGAGGAGCTCCCTTCCAAGCTGCTTCCTGTGTTTTGCGATGACGGTAATGTTTGTGAAATCAGGAGCACATCAGGAGCCTCGAGGCGCTGGCCATTGAGGATCGGGAGGGAGAATGCGTGAGTGTTGCCTCCATCGCGCTCTTGCCCAAAGAAAAAATGTATCTGAGGAGAGCGGCTCCTCGGATGAACCAAGTTGTGACTTTTTGACTCCACGATCCGACCGAGTGAAACGAGGCTGAGACCGCCGGAAGTGTAAAAGACAAAAAGAAGGAGGTTTTGCAAGATCCGAAAGTCGAAGAAGAGGAAAACTCCACGGTTCGTGGGGGAAAAAAAGGAAGTTTCTGTCTGAGCTCTGACTGAAGAAGAAGAAGCTACCCTTTTTAGGATGAGGTCAAGGAAAAGGAAGTTTATTAAAAAGGTTGCTAGTCCAGCGATGTGTCTCTTTCTCTCTCCGTCGCTTTTCCTAACGTTCAGCTGGTAATAAGTAAGCATGAATAACCAACCGGCTCAGCTACAGGCCATCAAAGTATACGCCATTCAAAATTTTCCCCAGGCAAGCTCCATTCATAAACTTTGAGAATATTATGGTTTAACTAATTTCTACAGGCGTTTCATCCATAACTGCGCTGAGATACTGAAACCTCTAACTGACCTCCTCAGAGGTGCGCGAACACCTTCCACGGCACTGGAGTGGTCCTCTCAAAACACAGCGGCATTTCACCATGCCAAACTAGCACAAGCTGACGCCACACGTATATTCCATCGCAGACTAAATGTTCCCTTGAACGTCATGGTCGACCCTTCCAACACTGCTTGTTGGGGCAATTCTGCAACAATACATCGGAGCAGTATGGCACCCGATTGCGTTCTTCTAATAAACAAAACCTGGAACCTACAGAATGCCGCTACAGCATCTTCGGCCGTGAACTTCTGGCAGTATATCAAACCATCAAGCACTTCAAACGTTTTTAGGGGCGAAGCTCCTTAGGGTCTAGCCTTGTCCGTCCGTCCGTCGTTCCGTCCGGCGTCCGTGCTCACAAAAAAATGAAAAAAAATGTTTGCCCAGTCGACAGGATTCGAACCTGTGACGGGAGACCCCAATGAATTTCTAGTCCACCGCCTTAACCACTCGGCCACGACTGCGGGACGAGTAGGGGTCTCTGAGATGTGGTAGTAAGTCAAGAGCTGGGGATGTCGTGGATGAAACGTTGCAAGTAGCCGCTCAACGTCTATACAGGAGAGTGCGCTGCGGTCAAATGCGTATATAATCGCGTTAAACTTTGCATGCATGGCTCTGCATTTCTCCGACCATAAAGCAGTAATAATGAAGTCGAAACGGAACCCGGAACTCAGCACTACCTATGAGCAATAAAAAAGATCAGCACCATCAGCACTACCTATGAACAATAAAATCAGTATCATCAGCTCCAACAGAGCTTCACCCCAATCAACATCATTCACCACGTGGAGATGCGATCATTTTCTTTAGACGGTCGACAGTTCTTTATCCTCACGGAACACAAACCTCTCACGTATGCTTTAAAATCATCACGCGATAAGTTCTTTCCACGAGAAACACGGCACCTATCTTACATCACCGAATTCACGACAGACATCCGACACGTCAAGGGATCTCACAACCCAGCAGCGGACGCCCTGTCGCGCATATCATCGACCTTCGACTGCAATGCTATATAACCTACCATCAATTTCGCAGATATGGCTGCCGCGCAGCAAGGTGACAAGGACATCCTCCTGCTCACTCAGTTATCCAACCAACTGAAGCTCTTAAAGATTGCAATTCCGCACGGTGATCACCCTCTTCTTTGCAATGTTTCAACTGGAGTGCTGCGACCTGTTGTCCCTGTACCGTTTCGCCATGAGGTTTTTAACTCGATCCATGGTCTCTCACACCCTGAGATACGCGCAACGCAGCGTTTGACAACACAGCGTTTTATCTGGCACAGCGTAAATAGGGATGTGAGAGAATGGGCACGCGCTTGTATTGGTTGCCAAAAATCAATAATTCATCGCCACACCTCCACAGACTTTTAACAATTACCCGTGGCCACCACACGATTCGATAACGTCCATAATGACATTGTCGGTCCCTTACCCCCATCAGATGGGAACACATAGATAGTTACGTGCATCGATAGGTTCGCGCCTTGGCCAGAAGCCTACCCGATTTCTAATATCACTGCCGCCACCATCGTGCAGTTTTTTGTGAGCGGATGGGTTGCAAGATTTGGTGTGCCATCCACCATAACAACAGACCCCGGACAGCAGTTTGAGTCACCTTCATTTCGCTGCCTTATGCATCTACTTGGTACATACCGTATACGCACATACTCGTATCATCCTATCACCAACGGTATGGTGGAAAGACTCCATCGCTCACTTGAGTCCTCACTCAAGGCACGAGGAGACTACGCACTGGTACAGGCAGCTCGTCCTACTTGGCCTCCGATCGGCAGTCAAGGAAGAGCTCAACTGCAGCCCCGCAGAACTCGTATATGGCAGCACTTTGCGTCTTCCAGGTGATTCCCCCCCCCCCCCCCCCCCCAAGTGATCCACACGCTGAACCGGACCCTGGAACCTACGGCGATGAACTAAAAGCTGCCATGCGCAGAGTACGCCCAGTGCAGCCAATACTACAATGACGAACACCAATCTATGTGCCACACATTCTCCGAACATCTACACACGTCTTCGTTCAACGAGACACGGTTCGTAAGCCGCTAACACAACCATATGATGGACCCTTCAGGGTGGTAGAAAGGAGAGACAAACATTTTGAACTGGACTTAGGAGGCCGAACAGACACTGTGTCTGTTGACCGACTCAAAACTGCGCGCTTGACAGTTGCCATTGAGACACGTCGCTGTCGACGCGTCACCTGGGCTACGCCTCTCTGCCGTCCACTTCTCTAGGAGGGGGGCATTTATATACTCCGTTTCAACTTATATTGTACCGCAGCGAAGGCTAGAAGCGCGAGCTCATAGCGTTGGCAGCTGCCCTTGGTGCACGAGAGCTTGTGCCGCCGAGATGTGCCCTAGAGTAAGGAGCTCGCGCTTGTAACCTTTCCTGCGGTACAACACAAGGTGAAACAGAGCATAGCGACCAGCAAAGAAGACGAAGAAGCCCAGCGGTCAATAAGCGCGTGCGCAAAAGCGCGTTTAATTGGATTCTAATCGGGTCGGCGGCAACGGTCGACGGTGGCTGGCTCCTTCTCGTTTTGTGTATATTAAATAACTTATAACGTCATAACTAGAAGATTTGGGTTTTTTTAAAATATAGCAACTCATCTGAATAGTTAGAAACTTAGAAATTTCAGTTGTTTAAGCCACTAATTCAGTTTGTATACCCATGCCCTGGCGTCCGCCGCGATCGAGTATGTCTATTTTGAGGATTATTTCTTTATTTAGAGCACCCTATTGTCGTGAATATATACCGTGTTAGAAGAAAAATACACCTTGTATATTTATGGCACACACAGTTGTTGGGGCAAACACAATTAAAAGAATTACATGAAGAGGTGTCGGCTTTAACAAATACGACTGTGATGATGAAGGTTACGCGATTCAATAACGATTAATCAAACTCACATTGGATCGAAATAACTTCGCAGCCTCACTAGTGACCATGGCTGAACTGGTTTCGCTGAGCGTTTTGGCGTCGAGTTTTAAGCACGGCAACAAGCTTCCCTATTGGGGGTGCGTCCGGTGACTCAATTCGTTACAGAGAAGTGCCATCTGCGACACAAATAATACAGCGCTTTGGAGCATCCTAGCGGCGCTGCGCTGAGTGCTTGCCTGTGCTGAGCCACCGAGGCGCGGCGTTCTTTCTGTAACTGGGGTACAGCTGTGCCCCGTGAGGCTCAATGGATTATCATTGTGTCTCGAATCAAGCCATATGTACTGAAATACATAGGGTGTCCGAAGTCACCAGGCTCAATCTAAATTGAACCGTAAAAATCAACGCCTGCACGTAGCTATCAACCCCTTCGTCAAAGGTGGATTTCACAGATTACTTGGTTCTTTTAAATTTACCAAGTGTAGCTCTCGTTCTGTAAAAAATAGGGCCAAGAAACTTGCCAGGATCCAGGGCGGGTGGCGGCGCAGACGACCAAGCGGAGTAGCCGCGCGCGTTTGGCGCTCGTATTGATAGATGGCGCTACCTCCTTATCTAGGCTGCTCGTGACCACCGTGGATTATTAAAATGAACATAAATGTTTTGTGCTTACCTTTAGTTAAAAAATAAATGCCGACAATGGAAGCAAACCTTAATGGAGAAAACGCGTTAGCATAACGACGGCGCTTTTGCTGCCAACGGATTTTGTGTGGTTGATTTCGCGGGTGGGCTACACCTTCGAACGGTGCTCCCGACGCCATCTATCAATACCCGAGCCAAACACACTCAGCAACTCGATTCGGTCGTCTGCGTCGCCGTCCGCCATTGACCCTGGCAAGTGTCTTGGCCCTATGCATTAGAGAAAATTAGCAATGCTTTGCTATTTTACAAGAAAAAACCGACCTGTCAAATGCACCTTTCAAGAAAGGTTTAGATTGCTACGTGCAGGCGTCGAATTTTACGGTCCATTTTATATCGAGCCTGGTGACTTGGGACACCCTATACTCCAAAACATATGTTTTTTTCTAAATTGAAAATTCGACCACAAAAGCGTACGTGAATTGAGGAAACAAGCCACCCTATCCAAATTATCTGGCCCACGAAAGCAAAAATGCTCATATGTGGGATCAGGCAGCCAAATAAAAACCATAGAAATTGTTCTTTTTAGAAAGTTCGTCAAACGCGAATCAACAGAATGAATTAAATGAATTAGCATCATTAATAAAACAGTGACGACAAGAAAAAAAAAAAAAAATCGCGAATACATTACGGCGCGGTGGTGGCGCGTCGGGCGCATTCAGGTCTGGGGATGTGGGCACAAGTACGCATGTGAGACGTGTATTCCTGCGTTGTTTTGAAAGGAACCAGACAAAAAACCTGCCTTCTCGTCAAAACGCCGCGACTGAGGCCGTACCAAAAGAGTCAAGAAAGGTTTGAAGGTAAGTTTTCACGTGCTCGGTTCGTCCGCGAATCTGAATATATGCCGTGAAAAGGGAAAAGCAGACGCCGTCGGACAACGATTGCTTGGGCGGGAAGCACTTTGGGTTGAATTCACGGATATTTGTGGTCATCAGATTTATTTGTTTTGTTCCAACATAAACGCCAGAAAACCGTCAAGTTTTGCGGACCACCTGCGGACTACATTCAGTGCGTCTTCAAGTTCAAACGGCCGCCTGATTGTTCGAACGGTCGTCTGCTCTTTCAAACGTTTCTGCTTGTCGTCTGCTGTCTTAGACGACGCCGGCCCGTAGAACAAATGTTGGCCCGGTACTTGGGATAAGAAGTATGTGCAGGCCTCAAAAGACTTAAGTTTGAAGGTTGGTAAGCAGGCTCGATGTACACAGTAGATACAAATTATTACATTTATAGATTGTGTTTTTTTTGCAGTTGACTATTATATCTTAAATAATTTTTAAAAAATTATAAATTTCTTTTGAGAAAATTGATATCAAACTTTCAACATGTGTAATTTTTGACAATGTTTACGCGAAGGTACCACAGCGGCTAGTCAAGAAATCATAATGATATTATTATATCTATGATGGGCTCGCTATGGACTTTTTAAAGAGCTAAAGAAAAAAAATACCTTAAACACAGACAAAGCAGTGACCTGTCAAATTTGACCAAAACTCAACCTGAGTCACGAGTTTGACATTTCTTCTAAAAAACAATAAATTTTCTAAAATTATTTGAATACGTCAAGGTATTTTTGTAGTACCTAATAAAGAAGTGGCAAAAGTTAAAAGGGTGGAGAAAAAAAGAATAGCGCCAGCAGAGGGTGTCAAGCACGCGACCTGCGACTGCAGGCGAAAATACTAGTGTCTGCCACTGCGACTTCTACGCTACGTAACTCAAGAACTAAAAATCTAGGAAACATACGGTTTCCGCCCTCCTTCATTTGAGAAATGCCCCAAAAATATATATTTTCTTCTTCAAAATTAAAAATTAGGCCCTTTTAGCGTGCCCGATTTTAGATGAAACCACCCATATATATATATATATATATATATATATATATATATATATATATATATATATATATATATATATATATATATATATATATGTATATATATATATATATTATGGCCTATGTGACGCAGCGCTACATCTGCCCTACGTCTCTGCAGCACTGAGTTCCGACGAGGTTCGTGAAAGCGGTTGGAAAGGTCGGTCGTGAAGCCAGCGCCTGCCGAAAAAAGTCACAGCATATCCACGTGGTGAATGATGATGAGTGGGCGAAGCTCCGGAGTGAATCGTCGGTAAACCAGCGATTCTTCCGTTAACCACTTGCCCCTTGATGCCATACTGTCCATTACCGTGCGTCAACCGCCTTATGCTCATGAACGGCAAACGAGGAGCGATCAGTCGTTCTTCCACAAGGTTCAGAGGAGGTAAGTGATCCGGTTTGGGTGGGTACGTGTAGCCGTAAGATACGCTCATTGGAGGCACCTTTCCCGCCACTAGCGAATCCTTGCAGCTATAGCAAATTTTGTACTCACCGCTGCTGGCAGGGAACTCGCGCTGCAGCACGGCGATGGCATTGGCGCGAGCCTGGTCGTTCTTTATGGAAGATATTGTGACTAGACTGTTTGAGAACCACAATCTATCACACACACCACAGCTATGGCCGAACGAAACGTCTAGAAAGTCTCGCTTAAACCGCGCGTCGGCACCTTCGGGCTGAGCTCGCCTGATGCGTTTTGCAGACGCCTCACGAGCTCTCGCTGCATCGGGGTCTGCCTGCCGATACGCGCGCTTTCTTGCCGCTTCCCGTTCCCTGACGTTCTGCAGATCCTCTTGGCGCCGCTGCCGTGCCGCTTCGGCTTCCCGCTCTCGTACGGCCGGATCTTGGCGACGCTGCCGTGCCGCTTCGGCTTCCCACTCTCGTACGGCCGGATCTTGGCGGCGTCGCCGAGCAGACTGACGACGCGATTCGGCTTCCCGCTCTCGCACGGCCGGATCTTGGCGGCGTCGACGCGCAGCCTGACGACATGCTTCGGCCTCTCGCTCTCGCACGGCTGGATTCTGTCTGCGAGCGCGCGCTGCCGCCGCCTTGCGCGCTCTCCGCTCCGCAGCCTTGTCTACTGCCTCCATCCAGCTAAACTACGAGCAGCGCCAAGAGCGAGTGCCTTTTAGAGCTAAGCGCCATCTGTCATCTCTACATAAAGTTAATTCCGGAACACGCCATCTCTTGAGCCATTCATAAACTAAACCTCGAAGTGGCTACATACCCACAACTAGGAGGGACAGACCCACGCCTTAAGGAGCTTCGCCCCTAAAAGGAGGAGAAAGGTAGCAACAGCGACTGTTCCTCCTTGTTGTGATCAAGTTGCCCAGAGAAGGGAGGAACGGAGGTTTGAATGAAAGGAGGAGATCCAGTTCCTCCCTGTCTAGTTGGCGCAGGGGTCAATGAGGAAGTAGTAATAGCCATTGAGGCTTTGAACCCGGGGAAGTCGCCTGGTCCCGACGGGCTAAGTGCAGCGTTTTACAAAGAACTGAAGCATGAATTATCGCCCCTGTTGACCAACGTGTTTAACGAAGCTTTTGACTTCCATGTTCTACCCCCGTCCTTTTTATCGTCCCATACTGTCCTTATTCCGAAAACAGATGATGCTTTGAAACTTCGACTGGTTAAATCGTATCGTCCAATTTGCCTAACCAATGTCGATTATAAAATTTTAATGAAGATTTTGGCTAGAAGGATGCAGGGCGTCATTACTGAAATAGTGGGTCCCCATCAAACATGTGGCATAAAGGGCAGAACCATTTTCACCAATATTCATACGGCTCGAAATGTCCTAGATATTTGTGACGCCATGCATAGCCGTGTAGCCATGCTTCAGGTGGACCTGGAAAAAGCCTTTGATCGTGTACCGCATTACGTTCTCTTAACAATTCTGGATCATGCTAATGTGGGCTCAATTATACGGGAAGGGGTGCGCATGGCATACAGCGGCTGTACAACTAGGCTCATCGTGAACAAGTCAGTAGGAGAACGTATTCCTGTGCAGCGCTCTGTGAGACAAGGTTGTCCGTTGTCGCCTTTACTTTTTTGTATCTATATTGAATCCTTTTGTTTAAGAATTTTGAGGAGCAGTTCAATAAGTGGGTTTCAACTGCACTCTTCAGACGTTCGTGTACTGGCTTACGCTGACGACATTGCTTTGTTCTGTTCAAATCAAGAAAGTGTTGTTGAGGTCGTTAATACTGTTAAACTTTTTTGTGATGTCAGTGGTAGTGCGGTTAACTGGGACAAATGTATCGGGTTTTGGCATGGGGAGTGGGTTTCAACGCCTAGTGTGTACGCGAACATAAAGTGGGAAACCACTCCAGTCAAGTATTTGGGTGTACCCCTCGAATACTACCGCGACAGTGAGCCGTACTGGAGTAGACAATTAATCGAGCTGCGGGACAAAGCTGAGAAATGGAGGGGAAATAGTTTTTCAATTTTTGCACGTGCCACAGTTTGCAATGTTTTTCTTGCGAGCAAGCTGTGGTACGTGTTACAAGTTTTGCACTGTTCGCGAGTCAATGTTCAGAAACTCCACCGAATATTTGCTGTGTTTATCTGGGGCTCATCATGGGAGTGCATGAGCAGAATGAATCTTTTTCGTAGAGTTCGTGAGGGGGGACTAAGCCTCTCACACCTGTTTCTACGGCAGATCGTTAATCGTTTTCTTTTCTTTCGTGATGCCACCGACCCTTTCTTGCGCACGGTGCTCCAAGTGAGACTGGGGCGGGCTTTGCCCGAGTTAGTTGTGACTACGTCTTATGTAGCAGGGGGCATTCATGGCCACCTTAAAGAGGTGGTTGCCTCATGTCGGTTTCTAGCTGCCCGTTTCTCGTTTGAATATTTAAGTGCAGTATCACGAAAAAAATTGTATAAGGATGTGTGCGATGTTGTTTTCCCTGTGCCGATGTACAGAGCGTTGTATAGTGTGGGTCCAGGACAGGACGTCCTGAAGCGAGTTAAAAGAATGTTAGTGCCTCCCGGTGTGAAAACGTTTTTCTTTAAACTGCACACTGCTACCTTACCGGTAAAGACTTTTATAGAAGAGAAGGGCATGTTCGTTCCCTGGGGTGTCGATTGTATCCTCTGTAAGAAGCCCGAGACTATAGATCATGTTTTCCTGGAGTGTTGGGACGGCATCTTTCTTTGGGACGTCTTCAACGCACCCTAAAGAAAGATTTGCCTCTGAACCCCCATGGGATAGGTATCTAGCGGTTGATAACGAGGGTGGCGTCCCATTTGATCTGATAATGTTCTTTGTCTGCACACGCATCTGGAGGATGAGGATGGCATGCGCCACGCCGACCGTGATGCACGGGAGGCACGGGAGTATTTCCGTGAGAGTGTGTTTCATTTGTTGAAACTGTGAAGTCCCAGCAGGAAGTCCTGAGTGGCTACCGACTATTGAAAGTTGTTGTCATGAGAGAATTTTAAAAACACCGCTTGCCAATGTTGGCTAGTGTGCACCTCAATCTGGCTATCCTGTTTGATGTTTGATGTCACAATCCGGCAATAAAGAAAAAAAAAATAGTTGGCGCAGGGGTAGAACATCGGAGTACTGACCAAGTGGTCGCAGTTCGATCCCTGGAAGGCGTGGTGTTTTTTGTTTGTTTTTTCTTTCGTTAAGAACTAAACCTCTAAGTGGCTACATACCCACAACTAGGAGGGACAGACCCACGCCTTAAGGAGCTTCGCCCCTAAAACCGTCTGACAGCGCCGTGAGGTGTAACGCACTGCGGACAGAGCTAATGGAGCAGACCGCTCCGCGCCGTAAATGTTGCAAGCGATTCAGCACGGACGTGAGGACAATGAAGCAATCTGGGCCGCCGCCAGCAAATTTCCAGTTTTCGTTCCCGATCGTTTCTAAATGATGATTGTACGAATAGTATTTAACCTTTTGAGAGACGAATTGAGTACAGCCGTCTATTGCTACTTTGCGACGCATGATCATCTGTTCTCCCGACATTTCTGGAACTGAGGGAAGTCGTCCTCAAAGGCCAACCGCGGCCGACGCTTCTATTCGGTGGAGCCAATTAAGAGGCGGCAAGAGTTCATCGTCAAGAAATACCGTCGCCTCGCCCCACCGTCATTTGTATCTATATTCACGCAAAAAACAAGACTTTTTCATTAACTATGAACAGGACTTGGAATTCCACTTCAATGATTCAAATAAAAGTCATGTGTCTGTATTCCAGGTAACCTCCACGGAGCTTTAGCTCTAAGCGGGGCTTCCGTGCTACGCAGGTTACTCGAGCAGATCAAGCGATAATCCCGCTGAGACCACCCACAGTGATGCGGGAAGCAGCGAAGAGAAAAACCGCTCACAGTGACGTAGAGCACTACATCAAATAAAGCTCGTCAGAATATTGAATCAAATGATCAGCGTCATCTCGTTTTAGTTTTTGACGTTGCGAGGGTAAATAAATTGGGTGTTATTAGGTCAACAACAACAAAATACCTATACTTTTTTTCCAGAAAGGTTTACTGCAGACATTCATTACTTCTTCAGGATGCGGACAGGCCGACAGAAATGGTCGAGTGACCTTCACTTGTGAATCTTTGGCGGAAGATTGACTGGAAAAGCGTTTAGACTGGCAACAATACACCCTTTTTTGCAGTTTTTTTTTTACGAACGAAGAAAACAAAGATGGCGCATCCTTGTGTGTCGTTTCTTTTTTTATCCCGCGATGCTTGGTTTCACGCGAGAAGAAAGCTGTAGAAACTGTTCCCAGCGTACGCCGTGCAGGTTTCGATAGGCTCCGGGCTCGTCTCAAGAAGCTTCTGTTACAACGCTTCTAAAACGCCGTGACCTTTTCTGCTTATCCCCCAAGCCTTTTAACCAGCAACACTTTTTTGCGCCTGTGCTCTACTAAAGTGTTGTGGGCAAGTGCGCTCGGATGAGGACATCGGCAATCGTCCCTCCAAGGGTCTAGTATTCCATCGCTTCTAGTGTAGTTCGAGCCTCCTGGACTACGTTCAGGCTTGTGAAATGTCATGGGTTAGTAAAGCTTATGGCGGTGAAATTTCTTGTTTAGGACATAACAGCAGCACCCAAAGGTTCTTCTACGTCGTAATTAGATAGCCCCGTGGCCGTAGCCAAGAGCACCACTTTCGCAGCCGAGTTATCAATACCGACCTACCATCTAGTTACGCATAGGGTTAAACAACCTGGTAATGAATAGAATTTCGCATTTTCGGAATTTCGTTCGTATAGTTCGGTGCTGTATTTTTAGGTTAATGTTTTTTTTGTAGAGATTCAGTCTTATTCTTAATCACTTTTTGGTGACACACCAAAAAAAATAAAGTACAGATTAACGGGCTAATGTCAGAAAAAAAACGCGACACAACATGGTATTTTTTAACTGAACACCGCGATCCCTGATATTTGTACGCGGGTTGAGCAGTGCTTTTTTAAGATTAAATTTGAAACCGTCAGAAATATTTCGAAGGGCGAGAAGCGAAAATAGTCCTCTCCAACCCTACAGAAAAACCCAGTATATCTGTTCACAATCTAAATTTTCGAACTGGAAATATAACTGGAATTGTTTCTCGAAACCTGCAATCCTTATAGCAGACAAAATGATAAGTTATGAAAACTTGAAATTTACATACAATTCAGGTATACTGCCAGTTTCATATACCAGATTGCGAAATATTTTTCTTCGTTTTTCGGTGGGGTTAATTTTCGAACATTATTTAATTGTTTATATATGCTGTTGACGTGTTGGCCATTAGTAAAATAACCCAATTTTAACATCACATTTTTATGAATGATACACAGAGTCATGATTCAGACAAAGATTCACTTAAACGTGTGTAAATATCAGCAAAGTAAGGAACAGAAAAAATAAAAAATAAATAAATTATATATATATATATATAATATATATATAGAGTTAGAGTTCAACCCTCCTTTTGTGTGAGATTCTGGGTGGTGTACACTTATCTGTTCTCCCTACGCACTTTCTTGGTATACGAACTCTCTCGCCTCTAAATACTGTATAAATAGAACCACATTTTTCTTGTAACCCTATTCCTGACGAAGACCTGCCTCAGGTCGAAACGTCGAATAAAATCCTCCTGGTTCGTTTTCTACCGTCACCCAGCATCTCTGTCTTCTACGCCTTCGGCCTCCAAGCCAACATGCCTCTTTCAAAACCGGCCCCCGGCGCACCGACGGTGAAACAACTGACCAGAAGGTACCCCAAGCACCTTCCGGCATCTGCGGTGATTGGCAACTCACAGACAAGGTACCTTTTCCAGCACTTTGACACGTACGCGAGATCTTCCCCCGCGTTTATCACCATCCCTGGTGCTACGACCTTCGACATCGAAAACGAGCTGTCGAACGTCCCTCGTTCGATAACCACGCTGATCTTCCACGTCGGGACCAGCGAACTCGAACGATTCGGCTGCGAGGAAACTCTGCGACGACTCCGACGCCTCGTGAACAAGACGCTGCAGGCACGCCCGGAGCTCCAGAAGTTGGTAGTCTCCCTCGTGCTTCCACGGAGCACAAACCGTCGCTTGGACCAGCCGAACGACACCTTCGTGCACTGGTTCAACCATGAAGCACGGCAGTTCAACTACACCGTCAAAAGCTACTGTCGGAAGCCAGGTAAAGTTTCCTACCTGGACCATGACTTCACGTCCCTACCCCCTCGGCGGTTACTGGCTGCGGATGGCCTTCACCCTGGTTTCTCCGGAGTGGCCCTACTCGCGCAAAATCTGAAGGGGCTACTCCAGCGAGGGGAAGCCCCAACACCACCTAGATGGTCCTCGGAGATCCCTGCCGCCACCAACCCGATCCAAGAAGCCCACACGATCCCCCGGATGCATCCGCATAGTGATGCTCGTATGGGCGCCGTTCCATGAGGCCGGCATCTCGCCCAGTGATTTCTGCTAACGTCGCGCGGAGCCCAGCAGCTGCTCTGTCAACCACCCCCGCCGGTGACGTCAGCATCGACATTGAGGAGTACCCGACACCCGCCGAGAGCCTTACGTCCACGGAGCAGAGCACTCCCTAACGCAGTCAAACTCCTACTACCTGCGGAACACCACAACCAGGCACCCCCATCCCAAGAAGTGACTTTTGTTCGGTGAGTCCAACCATCTGGCTTCAAACTACAGTACCACTTTTCTTAAATTACGTAAACTCGCCGATAAGCTAGTTAGACATGAACTGCATAAATCAACGTTGCAGGTGTACCTGAGCGCAGGAATCGCCCCTAAGGGCATGTCTCTCTCTCTACCTCCCGCAATTACAAACCTAGAAAAAAATGACCAGTTAGAATGGCAAAGCGTCCTACTAGAGGCTTCACTCAGACTGGTAAAAATTGCAATTAACCACAGTGATAAACAGGTAAAAAAATTGACCGCCTCAATCTCCGGCACTTTACGCTCAAACACCACATTATCGCAACGAGAAGCTGACGCATTAGCTGATTTTATGAGAAAGAAACGCACGGAACTTGAAACTAGTAAGCTACGTAAACTTAAACGAGACAAGGTCCCAAACTCCGGTTTAGCTCTTCCTTCGATGCCAAGTCAAAATAGTGCCAATACTGAGCCATCCACCTCTATGAGAACTACCCCACACGGCGACCTCCTTGATACCGAGAAGCTAGACGACACAGCCATCATAAACCTGTCGGGCGTCTCCATAACCGCGGACGAAGAGAGACTACTATCAAAGGGTCTTAATTTCTGCCCGGCAACCGGTCATTTTGACGAATTTCAAATCCTTCAAGACCTGAACAACTTTGCCAGATGTCTACGGCTACGCGAATACTTTCTCGATAAACCACCCGTACCCCAGAAACCGCATTCGCGACCCACGAGTGATTGGACGCCTCGCACTCAGCGCGACAATTGTCTTGACTTGTACACTCTAAGAAAAAGTGATCACCCCTCTCGTCATCATGCGTTTTGACGGCTGTAACGACCCCACAGGCTTACTTAACGACCCACTGGGCTCGAGCCATTGAGCGTTACCACCCTGTTGGCAGGTGACAAGCATGGGGTAGTCACGTTTTATAAACTCTTGAATTGAACATTCAAGTGCATGCCGTTGTTTAATAGTAAAAGCCACTTCAAAAATATCAAAAAGTACTTCAAACTTGTTTTCTTTGTGCGTCGGTTATTATTTATTGAAATTTGAACCGGTCGAAACAGGCGTGTGGCTCAGTTCGCCTAAACTGGCAGAAAACAAACATTGCCAAAGAGTACAGGCAACCTTGGTAGGCACCTACTAAAACCCGAGGCAGATAAAAAGTAGCGCGGTTGTCCTTTTTGCTTCCGTCGCGGGTTTTACCATGTACAGCAGTAAACAGCTGGCAGCTGGCGTCGTGCTCGAGAAATTTAACCAGGAAGCTACGCACAGGCGTGAGTTGACTTGAATGTTCTCCGGACGAGATACTCTTGTCGTCTTTTATTGTGCGGTTTAGTAAAGAGCGTGCTCTCATTAAAGGTGTGATCGGTCAGTTCTGCGTGCAGATCAGTTGCAAATGGCCTCCTCGGTTCCGCCGAACTTGCACGCCTGTCATACCCAATTTTTTTGCTTTCAAGTGCAGTGAAGTATGAAGTATTGGACACCACGACTGAGGCTGGACAGGACGAACGTACACAGATATATGGGATCATGTCGTGTATTTCAGTATTTCTCTGTCTCGGGATATATGACTCGCCTTCACTGGCTCATTTGACACATTTCATCGAGCATACTCGATAAAAAAATGCTTCAAACAAAAAGCGAGGGCGAAGGCTCTCATCGACCTGCATGCCATCGACGAGCACGTGCGGCACGTGGACGCGGCCGAATGTCAACAGAACGCCTTCGCAGCGGTTGTCATCGAGGCGTCGACCGGCACCACGAGGACGGCCGCGAGCGTGAGAAGCGCTGGAGCGGAACAAGCGGAGGAGGTGGCCATCGCCCTGGCCATCGCCGACACAGACTGCCACACGGTACTGAGTGACTCGAGACAGGCGGTGCGAAAGTTCACCAAAGGCCAAATCTGCCGGGAGACCGAGCCAGTATTGCGAGCGGTCAAACTGCAAGACAGAAAAGGGAGAATCAAGTGGTTCCCGGCGCACGCGGGCGACGCGTCGGAACGCAATGACAACCACAACGAGACGGCACACGCAGCGGCGCGAGCGCTAACCAACCGCGCCCCGGCGACAGACCGTCCGACGTGGTTGGAAGGTTGGAAGCTTGAGCAAAAACAATTGTAGCGAAAAGAAGAAAACTGAAACAACGCTTCGGGGAGGACCGGCGGACGGGCTTCGCTAGAATCACGTGCGCGTGCTCAGTGTGCTCAACTTTTACTCAACCGCCGCTGAAGACATTCGGATATGTAAAAAGAGAAAAGAAAATGCATCAGCGTGTTCAGAAAGCTGTGATTGCAGAAATTGGTTTCGATAATTAATACAATTAATAAAACAGGCTTCTCTATACTTAAGTGTAGGCTAGCGAGAAAACGAAACTGATCAAAACGTGACGTGTAGCGACTATTCAAATTTATTTAGAACCTGCAGTTCACTTTTGCAATTGATTACATTAGAGATACGAGCCCTTTCCTGAGGGCAGTAGAGGAAATAATTATATATGGGTAAATCTTGCACAGTCTTTTCGTATTTATGCAAAATATGACAGTGGTCACCATCCTAATCGGTCACAGAAAATACAGCAGTATATTGTCACGAATGACAATTGATGAGGCGATAATAACTGAAGAAACTAAACGTTTAATGGGGCGAACTTGTGCCCAGAAATAAAAGGAAAAACAATAACAACAGAAGAGAACAGAGCGTCGTGGGCGTCGAGGTCGGCGTGACAGCAGAGTCGAACGCTGGGGCGAAACTGACCCCAGCTTGCCACGCGGAGCCGCTTTTGTACACGCGTGGGCTTCTGGAGCATTCGGCGTAGAAGGTTCGGTGCCTAGAACATTCTAACCTCGAATCAGCAAGACGGTTCTCGAATTTACCAGAACGTCACAATACAGTCTCAACAAAAATGTGTAGCCGCGGCCAGGAATCGAACCCTGGCGTTTCGCGTGGGAGACAAGTGCGATAACCGTTCGGCCACGCGCGCGCTGCCTACTTGGCAAGTTGCGCGCGCGGCATTACTCCCCCCTTTAAAAAGTGCTTCGCCCCGATGCAAAACAAAACAAAGCAAACAAAAAGAACGGTAAGCTGAAGAGTCATTTAGAACATAAAGAACAGAACATAACATAACAACACATAAGGTCCACAGTCCTATCGAGCGTAGTATGGCTTCATGCGCACGACGTGGACGACTTCTGGTCGTGGAGGGCGGCGTGATGAAGTCCGTGTTCCGTCGGGCATCACCTCGTAGTTCATATCTCCAAGTCGACGAAGTACCTTGTAGGGTCCAAAGTACCGTTTTAGGAGTTTCTCGCTGAGACCGCGTCGGCGGATCGGTGTCCACACCCACACCCTGTCTCCGGGCTGGAAGTGGACGTCCCGACGACGAAGGTTGTAGCGGTTAGTGTCGACACGTTGTTGGGCTTGAATACGGTGTCTGGCGAGCTGGCGGACTTCTTCTGCCCGTTGGGGAACCACCTGGGCGTCGTCACTTCCGTCGACAGCCGGTTCGTGGGGTAACATCGCGTCCAGCATTGTCGTTACTTTGCGACCATGAACCAGTTGGAAGGGTGTCACCCCGGTGGTCTCCTGCACGGCCGTGTTGTAGGCAAATGTGACGTACGGCAACACCTCGTCCCATGTCTTGTGCTCCACGTCGACGTACATAGAAATCATGTCGGCGATGGTCTTGTTGAGTCTCTCCGTCAGCCCGTTGGTCTGGGGGTGGTACGCAGTGGTGCGCCGATGGCTGGTGTGGCTGAGACGAAGGATTTCTTGCGTCAGCTGGGCCATGAACGATGATCCACGGTCTGAGATCAAATATTTTCGGGAGCGCCGTGCCGGAGGACGATGGACTCAATAAAAAACTTGGCGACTTCCACAGCGGTCCCTGCAGGAAGGGCTTTCGTTTCGGCGTACCGCGTGAGATAATCTGTGGCGACGATAATCCATCTGTTTCCTTGCGTCGATGGTGGGAAAGGACCAAGTAGATCCATTCCGATCTGCTGGAACGGTGCACTCGGGGGAGCAATCGGCTGCAGGAGACCTGCCGGCTTCGTCGGCGGTTTCTTGCGTCGTTGGCACTCGTGGCACGACCGTGTATAGAAATGAACGGTCTTCGGTAGCTTGGGCCAGTAATACCTTTCACAGATTCGGGCCAGCGTACGGCTGTAACCAAGGTGTCCGGACGTCGGGTCGTCGTGGCAGGCTTGGAAGACCTCCGCTCTAAGGTCGGTAGGGATTACCAGCAGCCACGGCGTACTGTTGTCTCCGAAGTTCTCCTTGTAAAGTACACCTTGTCGGAGGACGAAAGTCGGCAGGGCTCTCGAGAAGACACGGGGGACAGTACCCCCTCGTCCTTCGAGGTGCTCGATTAGCGCGCGCAACTCAGGATCGTCTCTTTGACGTCGCGCCATGTCGTCGGTGTTCACTGCGCCTAGGAAGCACTCGTCGTCATCGTCGTCGCCGCTACCGGGAGATGGCTCGACAGGTGCTCTGGACAGGCAATCGGCGTCGCTGTGCTTGCGGCCTGACTTGTAGACAACAGTCATGTTGAACTCCTGCAGTCGGAGACTCCATCGAGCGAGACGTCCGGACGGGTCCTTTAGGTTCGCAAGCCAGCAGAGCGAGTGTGGTCCCGTAAACGCGGAA